>PVKZ01003557.1:0-125701 GCA_004027375.1 Macroglossus sobrinus
ATAAAGATAAAACAGTGATTATATTTAACTCGAGAAATAATAGTTACCTTTTACAGATTTTTCCCCCAGGTTTTTAAAGATAAGCTTGTTATTTCTTTCATTCAAAGAAAGAGACAGTTTAAATTTCCCTAGTCACAGATCTGCCCAGCGAGAGTCTGCAACCCCCAACTCAGGTACTTCCCACCGGAAACCCCCGTTATGTTTGCCATCTTTCTAAATGTAAACCTGGGAAGTCACTCCTAGGTCAAAACAGCTGGCAAGTGCCCAGAGTTTGCAAGGCTCTCCTATCTTCCCTCCATCCTAGCGGCAATCTGTCTCTAGCCTGCACTGGGAGCTTCCTGAAGGCGGGGATGGGTCCTTACTCACTGCAGAGTTCCCTGCGCCTGGCACTCACGCGGTCACCCCTTCGACTCCCTGAAAGCCCGCCATGCCCCAGGCGTTGTTCTAGAGCCACCCTGTCTGATGGCAATAAGACGTGAGCCATGGGTTCTTCTAGACTGTCTAGTAGCCACGTTAAAAAAAAAATGTTTAAAGAAACAGGCGAAATTAAATGTAACGATATATTATATTTAACACAAAAGATCCAAAATTTCATTTCAATATGTAACCAACATGAAAGCATTCGTTAATGGAATAGTTCGCTTTTTTTTGGTACCAAGTCTGTGAAATCCAGCCTGTGATCTACATGGAGGGTACGTCTCCATCCAGAACAGCCTCATGGCAAGTGCTCAGTGGCCACCGAAGGCTAGCGGCTACCACAGTGGACAGTACCGTTTTAGATGCTTGGGGACACAGCGGTGAACAGTCCATAAGTCCGCGTCCACCGCCACCGGCCTGGACCAGCACCTGCTTCACGTGCACGTCTGCCCCGATGCCTGGGCTTCCGACTCGGGGTTAGTCTGTTCTCCAGACCGATCATTCCAAAAGCTAAATCAGACCAAACCGGCTTCCTACGGACAGCCCTTCAGCCGCTCCCCATTTTACTGAGTACAGGGCAGAGATTGCAGAAAGGCCTGCTGACCTCACGGGAAACGGCGCTGCACCCTGCTCTGTCCCCCGCGCCCGTCGGCCCAGCTCTCGCCACTCCACCTCTTCTCTCGGCTGCTCCTCTGTCTCACGGGCCAGCTCCTGACTCCTGCCCCCTCAGCCCCTCTCCTGCCTCTCCTGCCCCTCCCCGGCGCCTGAAGCACCGCCCTCCACGCTGACTCCTTCACCTCCTTCAAGGCTGTCCCAAGGTCAGCCTGTCAGCGGAGCCTGCCCCCCGACCAGGCAACGGCACACTGCAGTCCGCCCTGCCCTGCGGCCCCGGACCCTGTTCTGCTCATTCATACAGAATGATTCCCCTCTACACGCCCTTACTGGCCTGGTTTATTGTGTCTGCGGTTCCTTATCTGCTTATCCCAGCTATATATAAGCACCATGAACACAGAAATATTTTCATGTTCCTTTCTGCATCCCCAACACCAAGACCAGCGCTTGGCACAGAAGAGGCACACGATAAATATCTGTTGAACTAATGAAAATGAATTAATTGCCGCAAGCCCCTAGCCTTATAGAGTTTACAATTTAGTGAGAAGAGAGAGATATACAGAATATCAAGGAAAGGACTGCCTTGGTTTGCTCAAACTGCCATACAAAATACTATAGACCAGGTGGCTTAAACAATAGCAAATTCTTTCTTACAATTCCAGAGGCTGGGAAGTCCAAGATCAAGGTTCCAACCAATCCGGTCTCTGGTGAGACCTCTCTTTCAGGCTTGTAAACAGCCTCCTGCTCTCTTTTTTCTTCTCTAGAGAGAAGAAAGCTCTCCGGTGTCTCTCGTTAAGGGGCCTCATCTTCTCATGAAGACCCCACCCTCACGATCTCATCTCTCCCTAATCACCTCCCAAAGGGCCCATCTCCAAACACCATCACACGGAGGGGTAAGATTTCAACGGATAAATTTTGGAGGGACACAAACATTCAGTCCATAACAAGATGATACGAGAAAAAATAAAACTCAGGAAGGGGAATGGGAGAAAGGCAAGTAGCCACTTCCTGAGGCAGGCACCAAGGGAAAATGAGAATGACAATAGCAACAAACACAGCAATGACTGTGTACCACTGCCAGGCCCTCTGCTAAATAAGCACCTTGCATCAATTAACACAGCGGTGGTGCCCGGTTCGCTTGCACTAGAGCTGATGCTCCAGCTTTTGCCACCTCTGACTAGTTCCCACTCCCTCTGGGGACCACCCTGCCTCCACTGTGCATCTTAGACTAGACCAGACCGGAAACCTCCGGAGGGCAGGGAGTTGTGTCTCTTTTGTGTCTCTGGTACCTACAATGCCTTAGTAAAGGAATGAATCAATCAGTGAATGGATGTTTAATGGAGTAACAAATGTCCGATGGGGCTAATTTACCGGGAAAAGGGAGTCTTGAAGACTAATAAACAATAATCGTGATTGCTCTTCTGTCTTACTCAAGAGCTGACTTCCTCTGTGCTGAGTGCTTTGCATCATCCCTGGGAGGGAGAAAGTAAGTGTCGGACTCCCTGTGCAGCCGCTGAGGAAATGGACGAAGGGGCAGCTCGGGCGACGTGCAAAGTCAATGCCACTTGAGAGACGCCCTCTGATCCTGTCCTTTCTGAGACCTGCTCCTGCGGCTTTCCTGGTTTCTTATCTCCTCCTTATTTACACTTGCCAGCATTCCTTTCGGATGCCTGCAAAGAACTCTAGTCAAGTCACTGCCACCTTATGAGCGATGAAACCGGAATGTTACTTTTACACATTAAAATCTATTCAGAGACCATTACTCCAGAACAGCCACAGGAAGTAACAAAACCTGATAATTATAATCATAATAATATTAGGGAAGTTTTCTTGAGTGATTACTATGAGCCCAGGCACCCAGCTACATGCATGCTGTCCTTCCCCTAGTTCCTCAACCTACGAAGCTGATCCTTTATTGTCCCCCACTTACAGACAAGGAAACTGAGGCTTAGGGAGGTGACACAACTTGCCCCAAAGTAACCAAGGTCTATCCGTGCTGCCCCTGAGACAGCTCCAGATGCCTCTGCTGCTTTCTGGTGGCTTTCTCTTTCTTCAGCGTCCTTTCCCTGGGGACAAACCCTCCACGTCCCACCAAGTCTGGCTGTTTCACATCTAAGAAGACAAGGACTGTAGGCTGATCACAGCTTGTTTCCTTGAAAACAAAGCAGCGCTTGGCAGCCACCTGATTCAATAAAGTACTAGGGCAGAACCAGCCACCAGACCTGCGAAGATGACTAAACCCCCAGCAGCCGCTGCTCTCAACAAGATCATGGTCAACTAGAGAAAAGAGGCTAGTAAACAAATAATTCTGCAGCTCAGACTACCCACCGGGTGCCAGCAAAACAATACCCCATAATCCCCCCCCTCCAAGAAAAAAGAGGAAGAGAAAGATAAGCGACAGCCCCTACAGAATTCTTCAATTCAAAAAATGACTGAGACCACTGTGTTTCATAAATGAGCATTGTTTCAGGTTTTAACCATAGGGGTGAGAGGTGCTACTCCAACTTTTGTATTGTGAGGGTCACTATAGGACCTAAACACCAAGGACAAAAGCGGGCACTCGGAATGGCTGAGGGGAGCGTGGGGTGGGGGGAGATGTGCTCATTTGCAAAAAGAGTTCTAGCTCCCATCTGTTGTGAAGGTTCATAGCAATTAAATGCTGGTTACAGAGCCAGGCAGGGTGCCCGGATGGAGCATTTTGCAAATACTCATAGAATCGGTACCAAGACTGAGGCAGTCTTCTGACCTCTACCCATGGCTCCTGCTCAGGCCCCAGAGGCCCCATTTGCCAGAACCCCAGTCCCTTCCCTGCAGGGAAGCCCCCTCCCAAGGCTTCTTGGACCCGCTGCCAGCACCCTGCTCCACCGAGGCCAAACAGGCTGGCAGCCTGAGTGAGCGGTGTTTTCATGCAAGGTGATGCATTTTCTAACTGTGCCTGGGTGAGGTGGGGAGACTAGAGAACATACTCAATCCTCCTGGTCCAGGCCAAGAAGCATCCTTTGCTTGTTCCGAATTCCACTGTCCTCTAACTTCTGAGAATGGGCCCGGGGAGTAGTACAGCCCTGGTCCAAATCTAGATGACTCTGCCGCTCCCTAGCTGTGTGACCCCGGGGGGAATATTTTTAACCTCTCTGAGCTGAGGGTTCCTTGTCTGCAAAATAGCAATAATAATAATAATAATAATAATAATAATAATAATCCTATCTTACAGGATTGTTGGGAGATTAAATGAGATAATAATACATCTAAAGCATTCAGAACTGTGCTTGGCCCACAATAAGAATTCCGTCATGTGAGACGTTTTATTAGGACGGTCTCGTGGGGTCGTCGTGAGCATAAATCGCAAATAATATGCCTGACATGCTATCTGATTGCGATGTTATGACAGGAACTACTATTATTGTAATTGTTATTAGTGATTACTAGTACCATTATTAGTTACTTGGGGCCAGAAAAACAGAAGAGACAGAGGAGGCGCCTATCAAAGAACCCATTTTAGCACCGTTCTCCTGCAAGGCGTAGAATTTCTGAGGTTATATAGGGAAGGTATAGAAGGGACCATCGACAGGGCTCACCAATGGCCAGAATTATTCTAGATGATTACTCTGTTCCCATCTTGGGTCGGGATGCCCCTGCAGACACTGGGTATATAAAAATGGGGGTCTTGGTCTCTTAAAAGAGATCACAAACCAGCATCAGAAGAAAAAGAGAAAGAAAGAAAGAAAGAAAGAAAGAAAGAAAGAAAGAAAGAAAGAAAGAAAGAAAGAAAGAAAGAAAGAGAAAGAAAGAGAGAGAGAAAGAAAGAGAGAGAGAAAGAAAGAGAGAGAGAAAGAAAGAGAGAGAGAGAGAGAGAGAGAGAGAGAGAAAGAAAGAAAGAAAGAAAGAAAGAAAGAAAGAAAGAAAGAAAGAAAGAAAGAAAGAAAGAAAGAAGGAAAGAAAAAAACAGGGAAAGTGCCATGTCTACACCCAACTATGAAAAGAGATCCAAAATTAAAAGCTCAGGGGTGCAGGAGGGCGTTGGACATCTAAAACACAGGTGGTGAAGGGCAGCCATTAACGGGCCGGCAGCTGACCCCCCTCTCCATGGGACCTGACCGGCCAACCATCCAAGGTCCTCATTTCCCCAGAAATGGGGCGATCTGCCAATGGTCTGAACAAAGTCAGGGACACTTCACACAGAGAGGAATAAGAAAGAGTGTCTTATCGTCCCGGAGACCCCTCCGCTGAGCTGTAGAACAGCGTCTCTCCCGGGTCAGGAAGAAGGCCCTGGGCATGGTAGACAAGCGCTCCTGAACTCAGCCAGCCTGCCTGCCCGCCTGCCATTCAGGAGGGAAAAAAAACGCTAAAAGCACAAGCTACTGACTGGATGTGGACGGTGACAGTCACCCGGTTTTTAGAGCAGCAATCACACAAATCAGTGGGAGTCAGATATGCCACAATGGAGAAAAAGGACTCCCTCTTTCCAGCCCAGAACAGCTCCAGCCAGGGACGGGAGAGCACACCAGACAGCATGGGAGAGTGGGGGAGGGGGCGGCCGAGGATCAGAATCAGAAAAAGAAACTGATTTCTTCTACTTTTCAAGAGAAGCCTGGTTCATGCAAAATGTTGCTCTCAAAGTAGGTAAAGCAATGATAACAATAGAAAATCACCTTCAACCAGATGAAACAACAATGTGCCCACATAACAAATCGCCTCTGGGTTCAACGAGGACAGCCTTACGGGGGCGGGGGGGCACGGGACCCACCCAGCCTTTCCAACCCCTGACTCACACGTGGAATTCCCATCGGGCCTCCTCGCCAAGGCCTTGGACCACGAGGCCGTCCTCACCTCCAAGACACAGAACAGACCGGGCCACGAGGCTCTGCTCAGCCTGGGATTCTGGATTTGTTCTTCTGCTTCTTCCAGAAAGGTTTTTCTCCTAATAAATCTTTCAGGAAGTTCCACTCAGGGGTCACAGGAGCCATACAACCCCCTTCTTCACCAGTCTGAGCCTTAGAAAGATTCGCTGTGACCACAGGACTGTGTCAAATGAACAAGCCTCAACTTGTCACCGCCAGTATGCAAAACAGGCCTGCATCATCCCATAACAAACAGCAAAGCAGTACAGTGTCCGTGTCCCCAGGGCCCAGGCCCACCCATCACACACAAACACCCATTTCTCCACGGTTTCCTCCAGCAAGGAAGCAACCCCAACAGCGGGGGCTAGCTGTGGCAGTGAGGTGGCTCAGAGGGGGCCGCCAGCCAGCCAGCCAGCCTCTCTCTCTGGAAAACTAAGACCAGAAAGAAAACTCCAAAACCTCACCCTACTCTCCCTAAAAACCCTCACAAGTGATTTCCTCTCTTCTCCCTTCTTCTAGAAGGGCCTGAAGTCAGAGGCTCCTGTGAACATAATATCCCATGCCTGCAAACTCTCAGGGAAATTCACGGTGCATCCACACAGCGAACACATGCAGCCTCATGGCTGTCCTTCCTGGAAGTCTACACCCGACCACAAACACTGGCATAAAGAAGAGCGCATGAGCCGAGAGAGAGGGTGAACTTAATTCAATCAACAGCCAGTCCCAAAAGAATGACGGTGAAAACACTTTGGGGGACATCCAGAAAATCTGGAAATGCAACGCAAAAGCAGAGAAAGTTTCAGAAAACAGAGCTGCTGAGTTTTCGGAAATCATGGGGGGCGGGATGGTCAGAGGATGGAAGGAGCATCATATGGCTCACAGACAGACTGCTAGTTTCCCTGAAAGGGGCCTCCATACCACATGTGCGACCCCCAACCGGTACTGATTGGAGGTGGTCTATTTTTAGACAATTAGGTAATAGCCCCTCGATCAAGTGCGGAAAATCCAGAATTATCTCTATGCACAGGGCATTTGATGTCAGCCTCCTCCCCTCCCCCTCTCCCCAAACGCCCAAACTCTCTGCCCGTCCTGAGCCTGGTGATGAGGAAAGTGCACGGTTCACACACACACACACACACACACACACACACACACACACACACACATACACACACAAACACATACACACCCCGTAGTCCGAAAGCCCCTTCCTCTGTGCAGCGACTCACCCTGCGCATCCCGACCCGCAAGGCCCCAAAGCTTTTCAGAAACGAGTTCTCAGACGCGCAGAGGAGAAAACCCTAACTTACTGGAAGGTGGATCCAAGCCATGTCACCGGGGCCGCCAACATCCTTTCCGCGTGGAAATCCACTGATGAGGGTCCCGGGGGTCCCGGGGCCCACCCTCGCTCGCGGCCCCTCGCTGCTCGCTGCAGATCGGGCCGCTGCGAGCGGCCCGGCCCGCGGGCCCATGTGCTCGGCGGCCGCACGCGCTCTGCCCGGCGGAGCGCGGAGCTGGCGGGCGTCCCGTGACGTCACGGCGGCTCGCGCTCGGGCCGCGGGGGAGGGGAGGCGCGCGCCGCCCGGCCGGCCGCGTGCGTCCCGGGCCCCCGCGCGCCCGGTCCCGCCGGATTCCCCGCAGCCCGGCCCTCTGCCGCCTGGCTCCGGTCCGCCAGCCGCCCGAGCCGCGCGGGCCACCGAGCCGCGGGCGGCCGCGGGCAGGCGGGGCGGGCCCTGAGGGCGCCGGGGAGGGCGTGCTGCTGCGCCCCGGGATGGGGGGTCCTCGCAGCGCCCGCGCCCGCTCCGCGGAGTTGCGGGCTCGCGTGCCCGGGGCGCTTTCCGCAGTGCTGCTCTCCGCGCGCCTCCCCACCCCCGGCGTCCTGGAAGCAAGGAGCCCTCCCACTTGCCAGATGGGGAAGGCGAGTTCAGGGGCGTAGAAGCACTGAGATGCTCTGAGATGGGAGCGCTTCGCACACCAGACCCCTGGCTTAGCTCCATCCCTAGTGATCCGAGCGCCTCCTTGGGTACCACCCAGCATCCGCCGGCCTGGTAAGAGGGCCGCACGCATCTTCCACCTCCTTCGACAACTCTAGGGCTCAGGTTGGCAAACCCGTGCAGAGGGTGGGCTGCCTGCGCAGGTCCCTCAGCTCAAAAGTGTTACAGCAGCCCCTTGAATGCCCGTAGTCTCCCCAAAGGAACAAGAGAACTCCATCCGCCCGCGTGGGATGCTTTCTCGACGCAAGCCCCAGACGAGACTGATGTAAGGAGCTGCCTCAGGTTCAATTCAACATTTTTTGAGCGCTTAGGGGGAGCCAAGCGCCCTGCTAGGCGATGGGGTGGAAGCTAAATTAGATACAGACCATAGAAGGAGATCGCAGTCAGTGGAAAGGTGGACGGACACACAAGCGGGCGTTTTCAGCATCATGGAAGCAAAGGCTGCCCCTCCCCCCTGCCCAGTGCCCTACATCCCCAAGGATTTCATCCCACCCAGCGGTCTTTGGCCTCTTCCTCTTGTGTCACATTCAATTTCTCCTATTCCCATCGCGTCTTCCCAGCATGAGTGGTTCACCTCTCTTGAAAAAAAAAAAAAATCTGCAGGTGATGCTCACGTGTACCGCCTGCTACACACATGGATTTATAATCTTGAAACAATTTGTTTGGTGCCTGGCTCCCGCCAAGGGGCCGGTGGGGTGTCTGGCCTAAGGTTATTAAACCTCTGCATCTATATAGGGCGCTATATAGATGAGAACTTAGACCTTTCCCTGTTTGAATATTCTTCCAGGAAGCAACCACTAAACCTGTGGGGGAGTGGTCCTCCTCTGGATGACCCGAGGCCAAGAGAGGCCCAGCTTCTTATGGCCCCTACTGGTTCTCTGTGTCCCAGGCCCTGGCTATGGGTTTGTTGTTGTCGTTGTTGTTGTTGTTGTTGTTTGTTTGTTTGTTTCCTGTTAACTGGGCTGGGGCCTCTCCTTGCTGAAGAGACACCTTGACCTAGGACTCACCCAACCTTGACTTTGGCTCTGCTTGCCGTGTCTGGATCCCTGAGGCACTAATCTTAGATGCATATTTTTTTCTTTTTAAAAATTCCTCTTTAAAATTTTTTAAGAAAAAAGACTACAAAGTAGGTATCTTACTATCCCTAGCATCCAAAATTGACTATCAATTACGTTTTGGTATATCTGCTTCTAGTTGTTTTTAAAATGTCATTTTCTATAACACATGTACATTGAAAAAATTAAAACTATGCAGGAAAACACAGAAAAGAAAAAAACACAATTTTTATCAGCTAAAAATAACTTTCATAAATATTAGATAAATCCTTGACATCTTTTTAAGCATATATATGAATAAAAATATATATCCATATATGTATATGAATTATGAATAATAGCTAAATACTGGACATCTTTTTAGATATGTATATTATAGAAATATATATCTATATGCATATATATTTATCTACATATGGATAAATGCAGGGTTGACAGATATATAGAAAAACAATTTATTTTAAAATATTAACACTTTATAGTTGCCATTTTAAAATTTGTTTCGTTTTCTTTTAGTAGAAAAAAAAGGAAGCTAACATGAAGCTGAAGGACTTGTTAAATGTTAAATATTTCTTTACCATATTTTCCTAAACAATTCTGCAAAGGTTCAGAAAAGAGATGATGAACAAGACAGGGATGCAATAGTGGTTGTTTTTGTAGCTCTCTCCATTTTAGAAAGCAGGGGACTCCTTACTGTGACATTGGCACATTTCCTCCCACTTCCTCTTACTTTACCTCCTGTGTTTATTAGCTGTGTTATTGTTTTTCAATTGCTACTCTCCATTCTGTATTTGAAATTCTCATGATTATTCGGTGTTGGGTCTCAAATAGTTTCATACTCACAACCAGCCTTTCCTTCTTCTGCATCTGCTTCCTTATCAACAAAACCCAGCCATCCATTTATCACACACATTCCAGGCACATGCTAGTCCCCGAGACTCTGAGCCATAAGACAGGCAAGGTCCCCGCTCTTGAGAGAGTCACATTCTAATGAGAAGAGGCAGATAAATAGGCCCGGAACAAGGTAGTTTCAACAGTGACAAATGCGATTGAGAAGGTAAATCTGGGCGAAGAGCTAGCAAGGGAGGGGGCCGGAGGGGAACCAAGTTTAGATAATCTGACCAAGAAGAAGCCAGCCAGCCCTGCAAACTGGAGACAGTGTTCCAGGCCAAGGGAACATCAAGGGCAAAGGCCTGAAGGCACATAAAAACAAGATCATCAATCATTTCACAAAGGCTTATTGAGTCAGACAGGCAAACAGCAGCAGTCATCATTTTCTAGTGGGTCAGGAGTCACGTGGCGTCAGCTCACCATTCTATCCCCAGCGCCAGCTCAGTAAATGTATGTAGAACCAATGAGAGCGTGAATGAACAGACATCCTGTATCTTGTGATAGCAGAGGGAGAAGGGAAAGATGCCAGGTGCAGTGAAAGCACAAAGGGAGACATCTATTTGGAACAGGCCGAGAAGGCTTCCCAAGGGAGATGGAGTCTGAGCTGAAGCTTGAAAAAAACAGCTTGGAGTTGGCCAGGCTGACAGAGAGGAGAATGGGGTGGGGGACGTTTGAGCAAAAGGAACGATGTGTATACTTGTGGAGTCTGACCATAGGCGGTTCGGTGTGGCTCGTTGGAAAAGCAGCGAAGGGCAGGGCAGGAAAGGGTTGACCAGATCCTGAGAGGCCTTGAACGCCATACTAAGTGACTTGGCCTTTGTTCTAAAGAAAGGAGGGAGCCACTGAGGACCCGTGAGCAGGGCCGAGACACGAGCTGTCTGTTTGCTTTAGAAAGATGGCTCTGACAGTTATGCAGGGAACGGGGTTCAGGGGACCTGACAAGCAGCATGGAGGCCAATGGGGAGGTAGCAGCAGAAATCCTGGTGAGAACCACTAAGATCGTGGCCCCCAGCAGTTGCCTCGGCGAGGGAGAGAAAGGGATGAATGCAAAGAACATTTAGGAAAATGAACCCACCGGATGAACAAGTTTGGGGGGATGGGGAAGATAAGGGTGGGGGCCAGGTTTCTGGTGTCAGCAGGTGGGGTTGGAGGCACCGTTCATTCGGATGGGGAACACACAGAGAAGATACGGGTGGGGAACGGGGTGCACTTGATCTTGGACTGGGAGAGTTGAATGAACCTTGGGCCTTCCAGGCAAAGTCCAGGAGGCAGGTGTCTCTAGGAGTCCCATGTTGATGGGGGTAGCGGGGCGGGGTCTCAGTAGAAGACATCACCTTAGCAGTCATCAGTGTTTAGAACAGTAGTGCAATGGGCAGTGAGTGGCGAGCTCACCCAGGAGCTCATACACTCGGGCAGGGGATGTATTTAAGGGAGCTGAGGATCAAACTCTGAGGAATGAACATTCAAGGAGAAAAAAAAAAAAAAGAGGCGGAGGCTGCTTCTGTCCAGAATGCCCTCTGAAAACCTACGATTTCAAGTTCACTCCTCTGCTTTCTGCTGGACTTCAATAGCCTTGATAGCAGTTAGGGCAGGCTCCCACACTTGCCAAGGCACCAAATCACTGACTCTCTTCCCAACACCCTTGCACTGATTAGGGCCGACAGATTCACCCGCCCATCCTTCTTGGGGCTCACAGCCATTGTCCTGGAATAGCTTCCCTCCCTCGCTCCCTCCCTCTCTCCCTTCTGGATCCTGCAACAATCTAACTGGTCCTTCTGACTCTAAATCTCTTTGCTCTCCAGGTTTACCTTAACAAGGTGTGCACTTCTCTTTCCCACCCTGGCCACCTGCTCTCTAAATGTCCTGTCCCATGAGCTTTTTCTCTTCTCCCAGAATGTCCTTCTTTAGAGCTCAGCTGTGCTCTATCTTCTGTGGCCCAGCCCCGATCTCTCCTCTTCTACAAGCAGTTAGTTCGCAGAATATTCTGGGCTACGTCTCCTTCTCCATGGAGGGGTCATGGTGTCGGCACCAGCCCCACCTGCCAACCTCCAGTGGTTACTGAGTCGGCCTCGCCTCCCTCTTCGGCCTCTGAACAGCCCTCAGGTGGAGACTTTGCTAGAATCTCATTCCTCAGGTCAGACGGGCAGCTGAGGCCAGGAGAGCTCACTGGTCTTGGCTAAGGTTGGACAACCCACAAGTGTCAGCACCAGGATTTGACTCCAAGTCGGTACACCTGAGTCCCCTACGACTCACCTGCCCCCACGTGACATGAAGTCAAGACCGGTTGTATTTCAAGCGGCAGAGACAAAGAAAGTGGACTCTCGATGAATGAACACTTACAGAACACTTCTAGAACCACACGGACCCAACGCGGAGCCCTTAGAGAAGGTACGATTCGACGTCAGAGACAGACCGTGTGTGAATCCACATGGTGGCCGCCACGTGACCCTGGGTGAGTTAATCAACGTCTCAGATTTTTGTGAGTTGTTAATCAACGTCTCATGATCTCATGTGCATTTTTTTTTTGTGTGGTAAAATGCACATGAGATCATATTTACCATCGTAACCACTTTTAAGTGTACATACAGGTTCAGTGGCATTAAGTACATCGCATTGTCACGAAGCCATCACCATCTCCAGAAACCCTTCCTCTTGAAAAACTAAAACTAAACACCAACTCCCCACTCTGCTCTCTCTCCCTGGCTCTGGCAACCACTTTTCTACTTGCTCTCTGTCGATGTGACTCAGTATCTCATGTGAGTGGAATCATACAGGGTTGATATTTCAACTCAGCATAAGGTGCCCACGGTTCAGCCATGTTGTAGCATATGCCAGAATGTCCTTGTTTTTTTTAAGGCTGGCTAATATTATATGTATAGATCACATTTTGCTTGTCCGTTCTTTGGTTGCTGGACTCCTGGCTTTACTTCCACCTTTTGGCTTGTGTGAATAATGCTGCTATAGACACGGGTATAACAAATATCTCTTCAAGACCCTGCCTTCAATTCTTTGGGTATATACCCAGAAGTATTAGATCATATGTTTTAATTTTTTTAGGAACCTCTACACTATTTAGATGTTTTCAGCGTTTTATTTTGGAGTAATTTAGGCTCTCAGGAAGTTACAGAGATTGTGTAGGGAGTTTCCGCACACCCCTCGCCCAGGCCCCGTAACTGGTAACATTTTATATCACTATGGCACATTTGTCAAAACTAAAAAAAACACCGATACATTAGTCTCAACTAGACTTTATGTGGATTTCACCAGTTTTTCCATTAACATGCATTTCTGATTCAAAGATCTCAAGATGTTACATTTAGTCATGTCTCCTCAGTCTCTTCCGGTCTGGGACAGTTTCTTAGACTTTCCTCGTTATTCATGAACTTGGCAGTTTGGATGATTATCGGCCAGGTATTTTATACACTGTCCCTCATTTTGGCTTGTCTGATGTTTTTTTCTACCGATTAACAAATTCTCATGGGTAAAATAGGGTCTAACATACCTATTTCACAGATCAAGTGTGATTAAAAGAACTATCATAGTTTAAGGCTGTGTCACACCAACACCAGTCCCTGGATTGCCCAGTACACTAAATCCAGCCACTTTTTTTAGAGTCTTATGAGCGTTCATCAAAACTGACCACTTAGCTGCCTTTACACTCAGTAGCTTAAAACCCTTTTTTACAAGGGAAATGCAAATCAAAACCACAATGAGCTATCGCTTCACAGCTGTGAGAATGGCTGTCATCAAGAAGACAAGGGATAATATAAATGCTGGTGAGGATGTGCAGAAAAGGGAACCCTGGTGTATTGGGGGTGGGCATGTAAATTGGTTCAGCCACCAAGGAAAACAGCATGGAGGTTCCTCAAAAAATTAAAAATAGAACTACCAAAAGACCCAGTAATTCCAAAGGAAACGAAAACAGGATATTGAAAAGCTATCTTCATTCTCATGCTTATTGCAGCAGAAGTCACGGCAGCTGAGATATGGAAACAACCTAAGTGTTTGTCAATGAATGAATTAATAAGGAAGATGTGTTATGTACGTGTATGCGTGTATATATATGCACACACACACATGCACACATACACATATGCACACATACACGTATGCACACATACACGTATGCACATATGTATATACGTATATACATATGTATACACACATACACATGTATACATATGCACACATACACAATGAACAGTATTCACTCGTGAGAAATAAGGAACTCCCACCATTCTCAACAACGGGGATGGAACCCAAGGGCATTACGTGAAGGGAAATAAGTCAGACGGAGAAAGACATAGTATGACATCTCTTACATGTAGAATCTAAAAAAGACAAATGCATAGAAGCTGAGAGCAGAATGGTGGGCACTAGGGCCTGGGAATGGGAGAAATGGGGAGATATTGGTCAAAGGGTACAAACTGGCAGTTAGAAGATGAATAAGTTCTGAGTATCTAATGCATGGCATGGCAATTAAAGTCAAAATACTATATTATAGACTTAGAAGTTGCTAAGAGACTAGATCTTAGCCATTCTCACCACAAAAACAAGAAATGATAATTGTGTGTCATGGTGGAGGTGTTCGCCAATGCTAGCGTTATAATCATATCACAAAATTTAAGTTATACACATTGTACAACTTAAAATTACACAATGTTATATGTCAGTCATATTTCAATAAAAAAAATATAATTGAAAAAAAAAACTCTCTTCCCTAAATTTCACAGAGGATTTATTCATATCACAATTGAATCACTTAAGCCCCAGAAGACTCTGTCTATATTTTGAGATAATAGCTAATCAATTAGGTGAAGACAAAATGTGTACTTATTCTTTTCCCTGTGGAGAAGCAGTGTGCTTATGAGTTGGTTGAGAATATGGGCTTTGGAGTCCGACGAACCTGAGTTTGAATCTGTTAGCTATGCAGCCTTGGGCAAATCTCTGCAGCTGTTGGCACCTCAATTTTCTCATCTATTGGAAATTTATTAGACTGTAGAATTCTGGGACTTTCCTCACTAGAATCTTGGAATGTGAAAACGTGTAGATGCAGTGAATCCTGCAAAACATTTTAAGTACTGATGTTTTGAAGCCTGTGCTGAAAAGCCACATCCCTGGTCTTACCTCGGTCAGGAGAGCTTACCTGAGCCAGGAGAGCTTACCTGGGTCAGGAGAGCTTACCTGGCAACCTGGGTCAGAGCATAAACCTCCTGAGTCTTAAGCCATAAGGTCCATCACCTAACCCCCAAGTTAGCAAGTTCCAAGCACAGAGAAATTTCTGCTTTATAGCTGGAGCCTCTCCCCATAGGCCAAGTCAGGTGCCTCCCACACGAGTGATGGTCTTTAGAGAAGACACTGGGTTTGAGGTGCTGATGATGACTGCAAGAGATGGAGAGGACCCCAAGGAAAGAATCAGCTGATTTTGTCAAGCACTTAATCTCAATCCACTATAGTATATACATATACGTGTGTGTGTATCTGTATGTGTGTGTGTGTGTGTGTGTGTGTGTGTGTGTATGTGTGTGTATTTTTTTTTTTCATTTAAAAGAAAAAACTCAATGCAGGATTCAGTGAAGCAAGGTGTGGGCTTTGTGCCAGAGAAAATTACACTGGGCTCTGCAATGAAAAAAATAATAACACCTACTTCATGGCTTCTTGTAGAGATAAGAGATGAAAGAAACTTTGTGAGACAGGCTCTGTCCACCCTGCGTAATGTAGCTGCCCAGCCTGTGTGTGTGACCTTTTTATCTTCTGGATAGCACGTCTGGGTATGTTCTTGATAATACTACTTGATTTTTCCTTATTTTTAAATTGGCTATCCCTATCACTTCTCTCTGGAATGTAAGCTCTAGGGAGAGGCCTTGTCTGTCTTGTCCATCTCTATGTCTTCAGGGCCTAGTACATAGCAATAGTACATAGTTACTCAATAAAACTTGTTGTATTTTTATACACTGAATACAGAACCTGAGGTGCAGTCTCACCCACAGTAGATGCTTAAGAAATACTAATTCCCTTCTACTTTTTCTCCAATAACTAGACAATAGACTGTTTTGGAATAAGTCCCACATTCAGTATCAAAAATAGAGACTTAGTTCCAGCTTTGCTAGTGCAGAGCTGTGTGACTTCAGTAAAGGGACTTGCCCTCTCTGTGCTTCTGTTCTGTTTCTATATCTGTATAATAAGAGAATCCAAGGAGATGATCACTTCCAGCTCTCTCAGGCTGCAGCTTTGTGACTCCGAATGAGTGACAGCCTCTGTACATAAGACCACACATTACATCCTACTTTGCCTGTCAGAAGAGAGAACACCTAATAGATCTGTTTCCATGGAACCTGGTTTTGATGAACGACTGCCAATGGCCAGACTGTCATGGCTAAAAGAGACCACAGAAAATTTCCAACGCAATCCTGTACTTATGCGTGGGCTGTAAGAGGTGAAACTGACCTGCCCAAGTTCACACGGCTAGTTACAGGCCAAACCAGGACTCGAACAAGGCTTCTTTGCCCCTAATGTCTCTTGCCTCTACTGTATATGTCTCCAGGGGACTTCATTTTTCTGGATGTGCCCCTACCTTTTATCTGTCCACTGGGTCTCAACTCATTCAAAATTAGGGGCTCTCCAATGCACACAGTTAAGGGAAGTTAGATGAACAGTCTCGTGTGACTCTTGCGGCTTGTTTCATGATTAAACATTAACCAGACCCTTCTAGGCACATGTTGTCACTTGTCCTTTGCTGCTTGTTCAGCTCTGATTCTGGGGGTCACCATCCTCTTGTCTTCCTTGGCTCCTCTAAACCTTATCCACCGCTATGGCTCAGTCGTCTCTCAGACCCAAGAGTTCCTGAAGAAGTAACATATTTTTCTTGCAATGTCCTAGGATTTTATACTTGGATCTCAGGTCAAAAGGGCCCCTACGTGTCTTTCCAAATTTGCTGAACATGAGAAACTGATGTTATGTGGTCATGACACTGAATCTGGAGGCAGAATTACCTGGTCCCTGCCTGCTTCTGCCTCTCTCCACACACAGGATCAAAAATAAGTGATCGAGCACATAGATCCTCAACTTGCATATACACGTCCTTTTTCTTCCTCCTCTCTTTACTGAGCCAAATCACGAGAAAACTTGCTCAATTTCTTTGTGAGTGTGTGTCTTTTCCCAGAAACCGGAGCAAAAATATCTTCCAGTCATTACGTTCTCACTTTCGTTTTTCCTGCCTTCTCCATGTGTGTCTGCCGTGCACCATTCCTCCATAAATGTGCCAAGATGCCATCGTGTGTTTAAGACAACCACCTGCCACGTGAAGCCAGACCGGATATTCAGAGGCAGGCTGTGGTCCTCCCGTGTCCCTCGTGCCCTCCAGGACAGCGATTACCACATTGTATTAGGCTTGTGTGTTGCATTTTCTGTCTGTTTCCATTTATAACAAAGGTGATCCTAACCAGTTTTTAAAAATCCATTCGGGAGATGGTCATGCATCCCTTTGAGCAAATAATAAAGGCTACAGGTCCTCTACCTTGCGAAAATTTACCTGTGCACATATGCATGGACATATGCCCACAATTTCATGGGACTCTGGATTCTCAACGAATACCTGTCATGGACTGCGGGCTGCAGGAGCACAGAGACCACATCCTCATATTTTTGTAGCCCCTATATCCAGCACAGAGCTTAGAACCTAAAATAGGTTCTTCATACATGGTAATATGTGACCAAATAAATGAATGGGTGAACTAAGAGAAAGCTATAGCAAAGCTTACGTAGAGCTTACTGTGTGCCAGACACTGTTCTGAGTGATTTTCGTGGGTGCTCACACTGACATCTCACAACACGAGGTCAACACTATTATTATTCCCATTTCATGGAAGAGGAAACCAAGGCACCCAAAACTTCCGTGGTTTATTCAAGTTTACTCAGCTAGTTCTGGAGTCCATAATGCTAGCCAGTAGATTATAAGGAAAACGAGGCAAAACTAATCTAGAATTGAGATTCAGCTGATATCTTTGGAGGGCCTACTAGGTGCCAGGCATTATGTTAATGTTTCCAGCTATAACTAGAGGTTGTTATCCCTTTCCTCCAGTCTCCCAGATAATCCAAGCCAGATGGACAATCTTGAGCTCTTGCCCCAGAGTGAGGTCCAGATTGAGCAATTCTTGGTCCAGAACCAGAAGCAGAGTATCTCTTTAAGGAAAGCATTTCCTTATAAATGGCCAAGTCTTCACGGGGTTGGTTTATCACCTTTTTAAATGGATTGACCTCAAGCCTACATCTCCCAGGCTGGTTGGACTGGCCCATCACGTCCGAAGTCTTTGATGTCTTAATCAGCTCAGTTTACCCAGAGCAAACAGCACCATGAGCCCATCTGTCACTGGTCAAACACAAAGAAACGGATTGCTTTTAAATTGTCCTCATGAATTTTCCTGGCCACCAGGAAAATTGCATGTAATAAAGACAGCGATCGTGGTGAGAAGTACCGGGATAGAAGACATCAATTCCGCTTCTATCGTGTGATTGGTTCAGACACTTGCCACCTCTGGATCTCAATTTCTCATCAGCAACGCAGGAGGATGACACAGGCTGATCTTTAAAGACCTTCCAAGCTCTAATAGTCCGTGTGTATGTGGACTTATTGAGCACTGAGCCTCATCAAACTGACTTTTTTTTTTCTTTCTTCGCATTTATTCATCAAATGTGTATCAAGCGTGGTTCTCAGTGCTGAGGATGCAGCAGTGAAGAAAACAGACACACAGTCCTGCCTTCATGGAGCTTGTACTCTATGGAGAGAGGCGGACAGTAAAGAAGGTGAATGAGTAAGTTACGTCGTATGTTAGAAGGTGATAGATACGACAGAGACAGATAAAGCAGAACAGAGGTTTGGTGGGTTGGTGTGGGTCTCACTGTGTTCCTCCAAATTATATATATCAAAGTCCTAATCCTCAATACTTCAAAAGGTGACTTTGTTTGGAAAGAGTCATTGCAGATGTAATTAAGTTGAGATGCAGGTGTTCTGGAGCAGGATGAGCCCTAATCCAATATGACTGGTGTCCTTATAAAAAGGGGAAATTTGGCCATACACACACGCACAAAAAGAAGACCATGTGAACACAAACACAGAGATCAGCATGATGCCTCTACAAACAAGGAACATTAAGAGGTACCGGTGACACCAGAAGCTGAGAAGAGAAAGGTGTGAAACACATGCTCCTTTAGAGCGTTCTGGAGAGCTTGGCCCTACTGACACCTTGATCATGAACTTCTAAGACAATCGACTTCTGTCGTTTAAGTACCAGTTTGTGGTACTTTGTTATGGCAGCCCTAGCAAACTAACACAGGGGCTTTGAAAATTTACACAGAGAAATCAAGGAAGACCTCATAGAGAAGGTGACATTATTTAAAGTCTTAAAGGAAATGAGGGAGTGAGTCATGTGAATATCCAGGGAAGAAGCAAGAGCAAGTGCAAAGGCCCTGAGGTGGGCCTTTTAGTTCATTTTCCCTATCATTTTGATTAATAAAGTTTTCTAATATACAGAAAGATAAAAAAGAAAAATATAAAACCATCATGTAGAGTCATTAATTAACATTTTGACATATTTGCTTACTTTTGATCACTGATCCATTTCACAGTAAGTTACAGATTAACTCTTCTTTCACCCACTAAATGTTTCAGTATGAATCTTCCCCAAACAAGGCCATTATTAACTACAATATCATGTTTACACCCAAAAAATTAAACAAAACTAAATATTCAAATATTCCCAGTTGTCCTTCAAGTATCTCTTATGGTCATGTGTGTGTGTGTTAACCAGACTCAGTCAAGGTCAAGGTTATGAGTCTCTTTGTTAGAGCGGCCCCACCCTAGCTTGGCACCCATCAAACTGATGTTTTAATTGGCTAGATTTTTAGATACTGGAAGACCTGGATTCTAGTCCAGTAGTTCTCCACTGGAGGCCACTTTGCCCCTCAGGAGACATTTGGCAATGTCTAGAGGCGTTATTCGCTGTCACAAAGAAGGAGGAAGATGCTACTGGCTTTTGGTACATGGAGGCCAGGGATGCTTCTAAACATCCTCTGATGCACAGGACACCCCACCACCACAAAGAATTGTCTGGTTCGAAATGTCAGCTGTGCTGAGGTTGAGAAACCTGACTCCGACATCAGCTTGCTTATAAACTTGGGCAAATGCCATCTCGTCTCCGGGTCCTTTTTAATGGTTCTTTCTAGTCCCGCCCAACCCAGTCCAACAAAGGCAAGTTCTGCTGTATTCCCGGCATCTCTGTGGCTGAGACTGAGTAGCTCAGAGCATTCTAAGCCAAACTCTCCTGAGTGACTGACAGTAGGTCAAGTTCACATCCTGTCTTATCGCGGCGTCCTCTTTCACACACAGTAGACAAACTATTTTGGGGCCAAGACATACAGGGCAGTTTAGAAAGACCCAACCATGAGACAAATGGGCTGTGGCTAGACAATGCCACACAGTGTTGCCTGTTTTCAGGACTAGTACTTTTCATGATTGACCAAATTAGTAGGTCATGAACTTGTAAAAAAAAGAATAATGGTGGGGAAAGGAAAATACCAGGACAGACACATTCTTCATGACTCTCGTGAGGTGAGAAAGGTGATCCAGATGACTAATGTAGCTAATTTAAAAATCACTCAAACCTCAATATCTGTTGAAGGTCTACCTTGAGATCTTGACTAGTCTCCGTTCTATGTCCATGTGTGAACTAGCCACTATGCATTGGCTACGTACTATGAGCCAGACACTCTATTGGGCATTTAAATATATATTATTCACTTAATTTTAAATTCTTACAGCTCTGTGGCAGAATTCACTTTCCAAACACAGCCTTGGCAAACTCTTGCGTTCCCTCAGTTCTTCTTACGGTGTAACTTGGCACTCCTTCTGTCAAGATTCCTCTGCTGAATCGACAAAGGCCTGTGACTAAAATGGAAGTGAGGAGATGAGGCTTCTGGGGCTAGCTTCCCCCTGGGGTTCTTGGAACACTCACCCTTAGAACTGAGCCACCATAGCGTGCAGAACTATAAGAAATCTATGACAAAATCCCTGTGGAGGAGAGCCAAGAATCCCAAACCGGAAGCCCCAGCTGAGTTCCCAGCCAATAGATGGCACCAAGCCACTTAGCAGTCATGCAAACGCGCCATCTTGAAAGTTGAGTTTTCAAGCCGCCTCCACTCACCCTACCTGGAAGAGAGATAAGATGTCCCTGCCAATGTGTGGCTAGGCCCGGGATGCAACTGCAGATACATGAACCCAATGAATGTTGCTGTTTTAAGGCATTTAAGATTTAGGGTGGTTTGTATATATAACTGGTACTGTTATGCCCATTTGTAGGTATAGATTTTTTTATTTTTTATTTCGCCATTGGGAATGCTGAACTGCAGAGCAGCAGAAGCAGAAATCAGACTTGGGTCTGTGTGGTTACAAAACTTGTGTCCTTAACCACCACAATCTCTGCTTGATAGAGTATAAACCCCAGTTGAGGAAATGACACGCACACTTCATACGTTAATAAAAAAAAAAAATTAAAATTACCTGTGGACAGATAATATCCATCCTGAGAAGTCACCATACAGAAAGAATCCAAAAGGACGTGTCATGTGTAACAACCAAAATTTTGAAAGACTTTAAATGTCCCATAATTGAAAATGGTTGATAAAATATTATGTAGCCAATAAAAAAAAAAAAAACCGTGAGTCCCAGGTGACAACTTGTAAAAACGATTGCGAAATCGTATTAAATGGCAAGAGTAGACCACAAAATGAAATGTGAATTAAGCTCACGACAACCTAAAGAGCAGAGAGGGAGATCGTGTTTGTTTAACTTCTCCTAAATTCCTGGCACGGTATGTATTATTCTTTAATTTCAGCTTTCTACAACTGTATGAGGAAGTAGTAGTATTCTTGTTTTACAGATCAAGAAAGTGAGGTTCAGGGATATTTAGTAACTCGCACCAAATCAAATTGCCGATGTGTGGCTAGGCCAGGAATTCGACCCAAGGAGATGCAGATGCGGAATGAGGGGTGGAGAAGCAGCGGATGGAGGCGGGACAAGGTAGTGCAGAGAAGACGAGAGCAGATAAAGCATCAGAGATGAAATTCAAT
This sequence comes from Macroglossus sobrinus, assembly GCA_004027375.1. Taxonomy (NCBI): domain Eukaryota; kingdom Metazoa; phylum Chordata; class Mammalia; order Chiroptera; family Pteropodidae; genus Macroglossus; species Macroglossus sobrinus. Next base: position 21,931 of record PVKZ01003557.1, read on the forward strand.
GAGGTCAAATGATTATTCTGGCTAACGGTTGGGTTCCCTTCTTTTGGCAGAAGCTAAATAATTAACATAAGGAAACTGTAACATAAAAGACTTGACTTTTATATTATGGTTTCCTTGTCAGCAATCAACTAGTTAGCAGCTGCTGAGCCAGCCCCGTGCCAAGCCCTTGGGGTACAGAGATGAAGACAACGTTGGTACTGGCCTGAAGGAACTCCTGGCTACTTGAGCCTGGAACAGGCTCCATTCTTTATTTCTGGGGACACTGCAGGACACCTCTGTGCAGGTGGACAGAGACCAGTGATTGTGAACAATGTTCTGGCATCATTTGCAAAACGGATGGTCCATGGACAAAGAGATGGACAATAGGTTCTCAGGACTCTACTCCCTGCTTTGTCCTTAGCATTCTTCAAAGAAAGGCTCTTTAAAGACACAGGTTGGAAATAATGAGTGGTCAGGGATGCAAACACACAGACATCTCTGGGCAAGAGAAAGGGCACAATGTAAGGCTCCCTGGCGTTTGGATAGCACTCACCTTTTCTTGAAGACTCTTCCTGTATAGAATTATGGTCCCAGACTCCAGAATGGCCCCAGTTGTCTCCTTGTGTCCATACTTTTATGTCGTCCCCTCCGTGCCAGATAGAGTTAACTTCTGTAACTCAATCAGATCTTGTAGGAAGGATGCATGTGACTTCCGATGCTAGGTCATACATGATTGTGTGGCTTCTGCCTTGCTCTTGGTGAAGTCAGATGACATGTCATGAGGACACTCAAGCAGCGCTGTGGAGAGGTCCATGTGACCGGGAATGGGGAGACCCATCCTTAACAGCCAGCAGGAATTACATCTTCAGATGTCTGCAGCTGTGGCTCACAACTGCAACATCTTGAAAGACCCTGAGCCAAAGCCACTCACAAAGCTGTCCCTAAAATCTTGATCCACAGACGCTTTTTGAGATTATAAATGGCCATCATTTTAAGCCACTACATTGTGGGTAATTTGTATATGGCAAAAAGACAACTAATGCAATAATCTCATAATTACTTGGAGCTTTTCTAAATGCAAAAGAGGTTAGAGCTAGTTGGTTGCTTTTTCATTTCTAAAAGAGGAAGTATTTTATTATTTTGTTTTGTTCTGCTTCATTACTATCGTAAATTTACGCCTGCTTGTTGCAAACAGCTTGGAAAATTCAGAAAAAGTATAACAAAGGAGAAAATATTCCTTGTGATCTACAATGTGGAGACAACTACTGGTGACAAATACCCTTACAAGTCTTCATACACATACAAACATATATTTAAAATTTTTATTTATTTAAATTAATTAAGCAATTCTCAGGTAGAATAAACATATGGTAAAGACTTCAAACATTACCAAAAGATATACAGTGAAATAATATTTCCTCACAGACCCTCAGTTTCACTCTTTAGAATTACACACTATATCCAAGCTCTTGGACAGTCGACCAGGGGTATTCCTTGCATATATAATAATATAACCTATAAGATAAATGAATAGCTCAACAAATAGAGATCCACTATATCATTTTAAATGCCTGTACTTATGTCATAATTCCTTAACAAATTTTATAAGGAACATTTTTGTCTCCCCAGACTCTTCGTGCGTACATCTTAGACACTGAACGATGTCAGATGCTTCGTTGCTCTATACCAGTGGTTCTCAGAGGAGACAAAGGGGTGACTTTGTCCTCCAAGAGAAATTTGGCCATGTCTGGAGGCATTTTTGATTGTCAAGACCTGAGATGGAGTGGGCGGGGCTACTGACATCTACTGAGTAGAAAGAAACCAGAGATACTGCAAAATACCCTACAATACACAGAGAATTATCCCACCTGAAATGTCAGTAGTATTCTACGCGTTGTGTATACAAAATTACATATATGGATAATAGTTTTAGAATATAACTGGTAGAACCCATCTTCTTCTTTCCAGTAGGACCACACTAAAGAGGTTTTTCTTCAGGAAGCCCCTCAGCTGTTCTGAGGACACACTGCAGTGTCTCCCAGTCTTGAATTTCTGCTTTCTCTTTCCCTCTGTGATTCCATGAGCTCATGAGCAAGCACTGGACACTTGTGACTTCCTTTGGTCCAGCCCTTTCTCCCCAGCTTCCTTCTGACCTAAAGTTCTCCAGATGCAGCTAAAATCCATTTCCGCAGAAGCAGATACTTCTGAACTCACCAGGTCACCCAGGAACGTAATTGAGCAAGTTCAAGAGCAAATAGCAACTCTAGGGATTTTGAGTTGGGGAAGGAAGGAAGTAAAATTTGCTAAGAGCTCTTCTTATTCAGGGCCAAGCACTTTCCCCACTGTAATACACAGCGCAAAGTTTCAAGGGAGCTATTATTACCAATCAGAGCTACAGTCACTTCAAGTTGAAAACTTGGGGAGAATTTCCTTCTAGCGTCGCTCACGTGGCTTTTGACAGGCCCTGGCTGCTGGGCTGGAGACATCAGTTCCTTGCCACGTGGGCCTTTCTGTGAAGCAGAAAGGTATGGGAGCGAGGGATGTCCGGGAGAGCGTGAGAAAGTGATCAAGATGGGGCCACAGTCTTTTACTGATCTAACCTCAGAAGTGATAGCCATTCGCCTTTGTTTGTTATCAGGGAATCAGTAGGTCCCACCCACACTCCCCGGAGAGGAATTATACGGGTTGTGGATAACAAGAGGCTGAGGATCACTGGGAGCTTTTGTGCCTGCTACAATGGGATGTGGTGTCAGATAGACTGTTGTCAAACCCTAATTCCACCATGCACTTACTGGTGACTTTGGGCATGCGATTCAACCTGCTGGGGCTTCTTCATGCACGAGAGAGCAGTTGTACCAGGATGTACCCCACTGGGAGGAAGTAGTTAATATTCCATCATACATATGAACACAGCGGGCCTCGCTGGTAGTCAACACTCTCTAACTTTCCATTTCTTGTTTCTCATCTCTCTTTCCTCTCCTTGGCCCTCCCTTGATCCTGTGCAAGCCCTTGGATGTACATTAGAGAATGATAGCATTCTCTTTTAATGTAAATGAGCTGGCAAGCTTTTGGATAAATGCTAGTGTACACACTCACCATTCTGTGGACAGTCTCAGGGTTGGAGAAGCCTTATCGTATCATCAAATCTATATACTGATCTGAAGTGTGACTGTCAGTCATTATTTTCTCCATTGGCCTGACTGTTTTGCCAATTGGGGTATTCTCTGAAATTGGGTATTCCCTGCAAAGACAGGATCCTCAGTGTCTTCTTCAGTTGTTTCTTCATGTTTTCCTCACTGCTTTGCTCTTGGCAACTTCTGCCTATCCTGTGTGCTCTGGGCTTGGCTGCTGTGTACCGAGGCAGGTTTAATTCTCATTGACTTCCTTCCTGTCTGCCTGCCTCCCTGCCATTAGCTTGTGATATTCTTGTTGGCATCTTGTCCTGAGCAAAACCAATATTCTGAATAATGAAGTGAAGCTTGTGCCAGCTGGTGAGGTCATTGCAGCAACCCCAGAATTTGACACCAACCCTAGAATTTGACAGCCAGGGGACTGGATACTTACTGGGGCTTGGGGTGGGGGCTGGACATATCATTTTCCCCTTGGCAATAATTTTCTCATTGTCCCCCTTCTTCTATGTGACTAATTATTATTTTTCTAGCTTATGTAAAATGTTCTTCTCATACAACTGCAAGTCAGCATTTCCAACCAAATCGCCTCCCGTGAACCCATTTTATATGGAAATATTAGATCCACAGGAAACTGTGGAGACTGGAAAATGAGTGGGAGGGCCTGTTATACTTTTCTCATTAGAACATATTTAACATTTTCTCATTTATTCCTTTATCCCAGTTTTTACTGAACATCTTCTATATGCCAGGCACAAAGCAGGTTCTGAAGACAGAGTAGAGGACAGCAGGAAGGACTTGATCTTTATATGCAAGGAATTTGCAGCATGAGAAAGGCCCGAGGCTCAAAGAAATAGAGGGTGTGGGTAGGAAGAATCAACCAGACTTCCAATCTAGGTCTTATCCCACCAGCTCAAGCCTAGACTTTTTCTTTTAGTAGGCCGTGGTCCAGCCTCCCTCACCTCCTTATTCTTTGCCACCCACCTAATCCTATCGCCTCCTTTCAGATCTCAAAGGATTTGCAAGGATTTAGATCCCATCAAATCTAAAATCAGTTTCCTCTAGCAAGAATGAAGAAGCAGTAGTTGACTTTTACCCCAGGCACAAGGATACACAGATGAATCAATCCAGTCCCTGTTATCAGGAGCTCACAGTCTGGAAGAGAAAACTATAATTTATTGTTGTCAGAACAAAGGTAGAGATCAGTTTAAGCCCAGAGCTTCCTAAACTGGGGTAGAGATACCAATACAGAAATACCAATACAGACATGATTTGAGGTGGTACTTATTTTTAAAATAGTAGTAAATTATATCGGTGTTTTTTTAGTAAGTATGAGAAAAAATATAGAACCAACAATTCAGTCCCATGTGAAATATTTCCGTCTCATTCATTCATTTGTTCATTCATTCATTCATTCAACAAATAAGTAATGACGATATTACTTTGTGCCTGGCACTGTTCTAGCCTGTGAGGATGCAGAAATGAACCAACAGCTGAAAATCCCTATCTTCATAGAATTTACGTTAAACTCAAATAAATGCTTCAAAAATTGCAAATGAGATGATTTAAAGAAGGAAATCCACAGATCTGTCAGCCCTGCTACTTATCTGATGGGTATGCTTACATCAGCCTCTTAGTTTCTTTGTATCTCAGTTTCCTTATCTGGATAATAATAGTGTATTCTCCTCATTAGGGCTGTTCTGACCCTCATACGAATTATGATGTGACATGCACAGATTGCCTGGAACATAGATAGCTCATGTAAGCATTGCTGATTTTTTCTTTTTTTTAAACATAAGATAAGGGTGTCGAAGATGAAGCAATATATCAGTTCTGGGAATCTCAGCCTAAGACATCTTCCTGAAGCACCAGGAGAACCTGTTAAATTGCATATTTCTTAGGCTCCACCCTAGAGACATTGATTTAGTAGATTTGAGGCAAGACCCAGGTTTTAAAGCCCCTCCCCCTACTACGCTGAGAGTGAACTATGGGGAAGGGGGGACGCTTTAAGGTTCAGATAAGGATTCCTGCAGGTTGGGATGGGAGCTGGAAATGCTTTCCTGGGTGCTATGGTGCCTTGAAGGACAAACTTGTTTGCAAATAGTCAGGTTCAAGGGGAGGTGTCCTGGAGAGGGGAGAGCAGGTGTAAAGGGGCAGGAGAGGACAGGTTCGCTCGTAAAACCACAAGAGGCATATCAGGTTTGGGGGGTCCGGTATGTATGGTTGTTAGTCGACTGTGATTTAAGGACACACTGTATTTCGTTGTCCCCAGCCCGTGGAGAGCATAGTGAATCCAGTTCAGAGAAAACCTGCAAACAGGGAGCTTTTGACATTGTGAGAAGTTCGCATTTCAGAGCTTAAGTGATTGCACCCAGAAGCCCAAAGCAATTGTTAGGAGAAAAACTGAATCCAAGGAAAAATTTAAAAGGATCTGTAGGCTGTTGCTTTGTCTGCAGGATTCCCTTTTAACAGTGAGCCCACCCCTCACCCCAACGATTTTGGGGGAGCTGGGAGAAACGAGAATAGCCTGCGTAATGCCTTAAAGTTAAGAGGACAGATCACACTCAATGGTCTTATTTACTTTCTGGACGTTTGGCCGGGAAGCTGTGGGATAACAGACAACATCACAGGGGTCCTTTCGTCCCCCGGGTGTGATGAAGAAAAAAGTGCTGTAGAATCTGATAGACAGGTTCAAGTTCTGACTTTTTGGTGACCTGGCTGCATGGCCTGGGGCAAACTTCCTGGTCGCTCAGGACCTCAGTGTCCCCATCTGTAGGATGGGAATCGTGTCAAGAATGAGTGACATGATGTATACCAAGCGTTTGGCAGAAAGCGAAAGCTCATTAAGTGATGCCCTGCTATTAATTTTTTTTTTTTTTATCAAAAAAAGCGAACTGGCATCCAGAAACCAAAGAAAGAGGAAGTCGCAGGCAGCACTTTCAGTGAGGAAACTTTTCACTTGGGATTTCTGTAGAAAAAAATCGAAAGATTGTGTGGCAAAGAGAGGATATTTGACAAAGGACTGAGAATTTAGTTTGGCTTTAGATGTCCTTGTACCTTAGAATGATAGAGTAAAGAAATGCTTCGATGGGCTGAGGGAGCTCGAGGGGAGGAGAACAGAGGTGTCCACCCTCCCCACTGTCTGTCCGTCCAGCCTTTGGTGGCCAGGAGGAGGAAGCAAAGAGAAAAGGAGGCGAGAGCAGGAGTGGAGCCATGTGAAAAAGGGAAGGAAGGGCCTGGGAGTGGTTTGCAGGGAGTAGAAAGAAAACTGGTCTCCAGGGAACTGCGCTCATGTCATGGCTGCCCTCACTCACGCCTGCTTCTGTGAGAGGGTCCAATCGGGATTATTGCGGGCCTACTGTGTGCACTCCCCAGGTAGGCACTGAGAGCAGAGTGAATCGATGCCACAGATCCAGCCCTGGATGTGCTTACCCATCTACACTGAGCTGAATAGGGTTCCCCAGAGTTCACATTCGCCAGACATCTCAGAATGTGACCTGTTTGGATGTAAGGCTTTTGCAGGTGGAATTACTTAGGATGAGGTCACCTTGGTTTACAGTGGGCCGTACAACCAGTGACTGGTGTCCGTTTGTAAGAGTGAGGAGACACAGAGATACATACGAACACAGGGAAGAAGGCCACGAGAAGACAGGGACAGAGACTTGAGTGACACATCTACAAGCCAGAGTGCCAAGGACGGCCCTCCGCCCCCAGAACTCCGAAGGGGTGAAGAAGCGTCTGTGGCTAGAGCCTCAGAGGAAGCGTGACGCTGCCGACACACGTGAGAATAAATTTGTGTTGTTAAAAACTCCCTGCTTTGGGATAATCTGTTATGGTGGCCCTAGAAAACCAATACATAACGTAAGAGAAAAGCAGAATGCAGCCGCCCCTCGCCTGCAAGGCTCCATTCACAGGAAGCTGTGCGTTTCCAAATTGTGTCCCCACTTTGAATGGGCCGGGGAACTGGGGTCCAGTCTCAGTTAACACGGAACCATGCGAAGTAAGGACTGCCTGTACACACACGCGCGCGCGCGCATGCACATGCACATGCACATACACACACACGCCTGCAAAAGCACAAACAGCTTATAATGAAAAGGAAATTAATTAAGAGCAACACAGGGTGGGAAACAGAAGACCTGGAGGCTCAGAACTGACTGTGGTTAATGGAGAAGAGCTCTCCGGTAGAAGCGAGCGCGGATAGCCTCTCGGAAGAGTCCCATGGGGTGGGGGATGTTAGGTGTATTCGTATTCCTTTCAGGGTTCTAGTTCCGACTCCACCATACATCCCGGTGTGCCTGGGGACACCCCAACCTAATCTCATCATTCACCGCAGCCCAGCAGCCCCTGTCACTCTCAAAGGAATCCTAGTTTGTATTAAAAAGGCAATAACGACAACAATAAAACAAATAAAAGGATATGTTTTACCTTTTCCTTTTCGAATATAAATTTATGTCCTAAATATGATTTTCAAACAATGTCCCTAAAGATTCTGATATTCACTTTTGCTACCTTGGGGGTTGAGAAGCCTTTGAGTGGGGCACCTCTGAGTCATTTCCAGACAATTAAGCCTAAGATATTAGAGCAGGGGCTCTGGAGTTGGACCGAGCTGTGTTTACATCTAAAGCCATATGACCCTGGCAAGTCATTTACCTCTCAGGCAGGGCCAATTTGTTTGTTTGTTTGTTTGTTTATGCAATGGAGCTAATAATAATACCGTGAAACCCACAGAATTGCCGAGATGATGAAATGGTATATGAAAAACACTTAGAACAATACCTGTCACAAACTAATGAGTTCTTAAAGGGAGGCTTTAAAAATAACCAGAATTGCACGTAAGCCGAGCAGCGTTTATTTGGGTTTGACAGGAGGAAGTAACTCTAGACAGTAGGAGCGGAGACGCAGCGGTACCCAGACAGCCTGCTATCAGCTGTGCGGGTGGGCCTGAACCTCCGTAACAAATTATCCTTAATTGCAGATAATTGAAGAACAAAATATGCAGCCGGTGGTGAAAAGCAGCTCAAATGTCATTGCCCAGGATTTGTTTGTGTCTTTACCTTGTTATGGCTTTTAGTTTCCTGACTCTTTGTCTTTTTTTTTTTTTTTTTTTTTTTTGTGAAGGTGGTTGTCTTGCCCCCAGAATAAGGCAGTGTGATATTATGGGACAAACTTGAAGAATGTGCCATCCTTCAGGGCTTTGATATTGCAAAAAAACAGAAACACCAACTGACCTAATTTAATCCTGAATTGAATTTTCTAGAGGGACCCTGGAGAGTTCCCAGAACTGATGGAGACCTGGGAAGCCAGGGGCGAGACAGGCTTAACACCGGCAATGAACTTGGTTTCTCCAGGGACAGTGACTAGAAAGGGTGCACGCACACCTCTGTGTTCTGTCCTTAGGTCACTCTGGTCAAGACTCAAAGTCCCGGGAGAAAAATCTGCTTCATCTCCCCTGGGCATCTCCTTGTCTCTAAGAAGGCAGGGCACTGCCTTAGGGGTAACGAGATCACCCATATTAGCTGACAGGAGATGGGGGTGCATTGCCCAAAGAGGAGGAGAGGGTGGTGCAGCCCCGATGTCACAGGAGCTCCCTAAAAGTGGGCCTGAGAAACTTGAGTGTGGATCCCAGCCTGCTCCTGAATGTCTGTGCGCTGTGTCCACAATAAAATTAAAAACATACACATGTTAGCCTGACACGGATCACCATGGTTTTAGAGGCTTCAGGACTTTCTGGAGGATCTTAGCGGTATGACATGGCAGGTGGGGAATCGGGCTGGGCTTGAATTCCATCTCTTCCTCTTCTTCACTGCGGGAGATGGGTGATTTACTTAATGTTTCTCTGAGCCTTTTCCCCTCATCTGTAAAATGGGCACATGCACATGGTTGTCAGAAGGTTCAAGGAGGAAATGCATGTGAAGTGCTTTGCACAGCACCAGGCCCATGCAAAACACTTGATGCTATTATTGTTATTGTTGTTATTGTTATTGTTATTGTTATGCTCCAATCAGAAAGGACTTAATATTTACGATGACCTGGTTTGGCCTTACTGACCCATGCTATAGACTGCAGTACGGAATACAGTGGGTACGGACAATGGCAGTGCAGAAGATCCAGTGTCCTGGCACCCAGCACCATAACCTTCGACCTGACCTTAACCCAAAGGCCGGGGGCGGCGGGTGGGGCCACCAGGACCAGAGATTTCAGACAAACATGGCGAGAATGATGTAACCTTCCACTGCAGATTCTGTCCTTGGACAACAATCCAAGCCCCGTCATGAGGCCCCTGGGCGATCTGGCTTGGGGTCCACCCCTTGGGCCCCCTCCAAGAATGCTTTTCCCTTTCACTACCTGCTCCTTCCATTCTGGTTTGCTCTGGGTTCCCTGAGCATGTCTTCCTCCCTCCATTGGGGGAGGGGTCTCAGGATATTTGGCTTGACAAACTCATACCCATCATCTGCACTTGGCTAAACGCCTCGCATGACCCTCTAGGCTGTAAGATGACCCTGTTACACTCAGTGAAGTAGCTCATTCCACTACTTTGGGCCCTTGGATTCATACAGGTAATTATTTGTGTAAATACTTGTTCAATGTCACTAGGGATACTGGAGGGACAAGATCTGTGTGTCAGCAGAAGCCGGTAGGTGGAGAAACTTGGAGGTGTAGGACAACTTTGAATTTCATCTTTAGGGTAGCGGGAGCCTGCTGAAGGGTTTTAAGCAGCAAACAGGCGTACTCATATTTGTGATGGAGAAAGATCACTGGGTGGCAGTGATGAGAAGACAGTGGTTCTCAAACGTTTTTAAGCTCTAGAGGGCTCATTAAAACACAGTTTCCTGGGGCCCATCTCTTGAAATTCTAATCCAGAGAGACTGCTATAGTGCTCCCTTATCTCTGGGAAATATGTTCTAACACCCCCAGTGGATGCCTGAACCACGGAGAGTGGTTAGTAACTTAATGAAAGCTCCAAAGAGAAAGAGCAGTGATGCTGAGAATTCAGGTATGCCGAAGCAAAGCCATTAAGGTGAACGTTTGGTACTCTCTGTGGTTCAGGCAGCAAGAGGTACGGCAGGCAGGATGCTGAGGGAACGATTCGGCAGCTGTTTCAAGCGACGAATTGTATGAAGGGAATGAAGGACAGGGAGAATCCCAGGAGGATGGGGCTGCCCCTGTCACACTGTGGAGGAGGTGTGGCCAAGAAGACACCACCATTTTGCTAAGTCCAATGGACCATTCTCTGCACTGCCTGCTGTATCTCTTGCTGCCTTGGTTACATGTTTTTCTCTTAGCATCCCTCCATCCCTCTGATGATGTCTTTTCCTTTGTTCTGCTCCTGGAATTTCTGGGGCCCCCACCTGGATTCCACTTTCCCTGGGAGAAGGTGTATGTGGGAAGTGTCTTCAGAGTTTCATCTCTCTCCTGCTTCCTAGTACGGATTTTCTTTGTTCTCCAATAGTCCACTAAGTAAGGGCTAAGACCTTACTTCTCTCCTTTATCTTCGAACCTCTTCCCACTCCAGCACAGTGTGGGCACACAGTAAGTGCTCGGGCAATATTTATGAACGAATGAGGGATTCCTGTTCTCACCGTTTTGCCAGCTCTGTGAATGCAGTCCAATCACTTAATCTCTCAAAGTTTCAATCTCTTCATTTGTGCAGGGGAGTTAGAAATAGAATTTACCTCCTAAGAGTTGCTTTGCTATGAAAGTGCTTATTAGTACACAGTAAACATTAACTACTAGGATTGTTTTTATTATTGTTACTTGTGTGACTTTGGGAGGGCTATTGAACTTGTCTAAACTTCAGTATTTTTATATTCAACAATCACTCTCCTGCTGGGCTGTCGCGGGGGTCCCCACAGATAGTAGGTCTGTAATAAAGTTTAATTGTTGTAATTGTTTTTCCCCAACCTCTCCCCTTCCTCACTCCTAGAGACCCCTGATTGCACTGGAGTGTCTTATCCCTTAATGGGTTGATGATGACGATAGGAAGAAAGTGTTCTGGCCTGTGACTGAGCTCTCAGGCATTGTTCAAAAACAAAGAACATTCCTTTTCACCTCAGAAGATCTACATCCCGTTAACACTTCCCTTCAGCTGTGTCTTCCCAAAGAGCTTCGTGTAGACTAATATGGAAAGAAATACAATTAAAAACAAAATGCTAAATCCACTCAAGAGTCATTGAGAGTCGCCTCAAACCGGTTTGGCAAAGCAAACATTCTTGGGTATTTCTTCTAAATTCTCCCCTGAAGGATCTAGAAGAGAGAAAGATGATTACCTCAGCGTTTGTGGTGGATGATAAAGTCTTTTTCGTTTTAGTTATTTATTTGTTTACTTTCTCGATGAGTCCCTGTTCTCCTGCTGTTAGCTTGTTTCTGCCTTCCTTCTTTGAAATAGGCCTATCACGGTCTGTCATCTTGCATGAGGAGCCTTCCCTAAAGCTCCAGAGCATTTATAGATAGTGTTGAGGGACACTCTTCAGCATTTTCTAGCCTAAGGGTTATTTATTGTTTGGGAAGAAATGCTTCAGGAGCCTTTAGCGTGTACACTAAAAAATTATTATTCACTGAGTCAGTCGTAGACTATGGCAAACAAAGGACAAAAAACCAAAAACCAAAACAAAAAAACAAAAAACAAAAAACACCCTGTAACTCGACTTCCTGTCCTCTTGCCCAAGCTTCGTGCCAGAGTTTGTCTTAAAGACCAGCGGAGAACTCCACGTGCATATCCCAGCTGTGAGTAACCACAGTGTCAGGCCTGGAGTGCGAAACTTTGTTCCTTTAAAAATGCGATTGTTTTTATAACGTGGGTCTGCTTTGTTGCTTCTGAACGAAAGCATAGAATAACAAACACTTTCCTCCTCTCTGGACATCTCATCCCCAAACAAAACCAGCCAGGAGGCCGCTGGGTAGTCATTAATTCCTGCTCAGTGTGCTGGGTAAAAGGCACAGTCAGTATTAACTTATTCCTTCCCGAGTCTTCCGACCAAATTGCCAGCTCGTCCCCTCCACCTCTAATTCTTCATTATGTTTATCTCCAGCACAGATTGCGCAACGGCATGGACGCTGGAGACTCTCTGGATTGGCTCTGAGAACCAGTTTGTGTCAGGGTCAAGATCAGCCCATGTGTCAGGAAAGAAGTTGGCCTATGTGCTGTTTTCAGATGGCTTCTTGGCTTCGTAAACGCGAGATGGGGCTGAAGAGGTTTTTGGAGTGACTTCCCTCCTGTCCCTACAGCTGAGCGCTGCATCCCTAACGTTGTTTCCTGGTCGTTTGGAACGGGGAGCTGCTTTCTTAGCGAGGAGGAATGCTCTCTTGTATTCCATGGGCTTGCCCGGATTTAGTGATTCAGACTAACACCTTCACTGTTCCCGAGTGAGTCACTCCAGGGCTGCCATCCAACCACGAAGGGGCAAAGGGTGAACCATTTAGGATCGCCCCCACGTACGGCAACGCTGTGAACTACTACTCAGCTTCTGTGGATTGTGTCTCCCTTTGACTTTAGGATATAGAATATGACAGCTCGAAGTTGTTAAGATAGGACTGAAAACCCCCCAAAGAAAGATTAAGAAAAAGACATAAGGGCTTGATTAAATTAGTTTAAGGGGTCAGAGCCAAAGGCCATAGGCATTGACAGATTTATGGGTGGTGGTGCTGGTGGCGAGGATTAAAATTCCAGAGGGTACTGGGAACCAAAGATCTCCTGGGAGGCTGAGACAATGAGAAAATTAGAACAGCGATAGTGGCTTCCATGTACCTGTGTGGTGGATGTTCAAGTTTCTGGTTCTGGCTGTGGGTTTTCAAAGGCTTGTAATTAATAATATCTGCATTCGAAACTGCCTTTTCATGTTCCAATGATGAGCATGTGTCATGAGTGTCCCTGTGTGTGTGTGTGTGTATAAGAGGTTGGGAGTTTGTAGTTGCCAAAACAATGACTCACATGAAAAAGAGTAATTATATCTTATTTCGTGATTGGAACAATAGCAGTTTTCCAAACTGATGCGTCCCCTGGAGCAAGTTGTGACTCTCACTGAACAAATGGCTACGGTGGGAAGGAATGGGCTTCTGGATGGGAAAGGATAAAGTAAACAATGATCAATGAAATAAAACAAACTAAAACAATGGGAACTGATGTCAGACGGGGCCTATATGTTGAAACTTTAGGCTCAGAAGCCACTAGATTGGTGACTCCTGTTCTCATGTGTGGCCTCTTTATTCCTACTGGTCTCTTGGAGAGGCGGTCAGCTTAGCACGTTTTAAGAGTGGACCATCTGGGTTTGAATCCCAGCTCTATTCTTCCTTATGGGTGGACCTTGAGCACTTGAATAAAGGTGGTGGTGGTGGTGGGGGGGTCTCTGTGCCTCAGTTTCCTCTTCTATTGCGGAGAAATCAGCAGTAGCAAATACACGAGGTTGCTGCGGAGTTAAAGAAAAATGCTTACAATGCCTGGCATATAAGTAGGAGAGTATGGTTATCACTTGTCAGTCCATCAGGCCAGGGGTCCCCAACCCCAGGGGCCGTGGGTTGGTACAGTCCATGGCCTATTGGAACCAGGCTGCACAGCAGGAGGTAAGCAGTGAGTGACGAGCAAAGCTTCTTCTGTATTTGCAGCCGCCACCCAGCTCTACTCACTCCCTCAGCTCCACCTCAGATCAGGCATTAGATTCTCACAGGAGCACTGGTTCCGGGAGCTAAAAAGGTTGGGGATCGCTGCATTAGGCCCCAAACCAAAAAACATTCTTGATCTCAGTAGACACTATAGGATGAGCTAAAGTGTGATAGCGAAATGTCCAGTTTTTCACCAGCTAGGAATTGGATGCTGCCTTTTATTATCTGTGTGGCCACAGAGAACTTACAAAACCTCTCTGAACTTCTGCATTTCCTTGTTTGTAAAACAGGGTTAATAACCATGCCTCCCAGGGCTCCTTTGGGGCTTACAAGATAACGCATGTAAAGGGCCTGGCACCTGGTATGAGCAGGCAAGCAGCAACAGTTGGTTCCTACAGTTCTTCCATCCACTTTCACTGGGCAAAACTGGGTTTGAATGTAAAAGGGGAAGGCATGGGTTAACCAAACCATAGGGGTTTCTTCATTTACCTCCCAACCCCCAGCTCTTACCCCTCCCACTTTTGTATACTTAACTGTTATCTTTAACCTCTAGCATCCCTCTAACCCATTCACAAGCTTACTGTCCTACCCCTTCATTTTTTCAAGTATCAACTCTGGCCTTATCACAGACCTCTAGGAAGCATCTTATAACCCTGAAGGCTTAAAGACCTTAAGGACCCAGCCCAATTTTTAACAAAGCCCCTTTCCTTTTCCTAAATAACTGCTTTTCCCAGCTTTGTAAACTCACTCCCTTAAGGACCGAATTCTGTTCATTTGTAATTGATGAAAAAGAGAAAGAAAATGGAAGAAACAAGGGAACACTCACAGCTTAAGATTTGGTTCAATTATTTATTTTTTTCTAAAAACAATAAAAAAAATCAACTTTAAAAAGGAAATGTATTTAAATAAAAAAAATTATGGTTTATAATACATGTTTTGGAATCTTGTATAACTGCTATAAACGTTTTATTAAAGTTATTTACATTTAATGGTCATATTTACACAGAAAAATTGGTTACATTTCTTAAAAAAAAACCACAATTCTTAAATACAAATCTGTTAAAGGAAAAAAAAAATGGCAAGCATAAAAAAAGTTCTTTTATGCCTAAAGTTTCATGTGAGGCAGTTTACATTATGGCTAAGACTTTCAGTCCAAAGACTCAGCCCAGGTTGTGAGGTTGCACTTGACCATGCATTTAAGAAGAGTTCATAGGCTATGAATTGCTGTAGTTCTGTCAGAAGGAACCTTTCCCCCCACGCTCCCTTAGTAACAAGTGAGAATTCACGAGCGACTCCAGTTCCTCCCTCCAATAGGCCACGTTTTATGCACAAGAGTTCCGTAGCTGTTCAAGTCTGTGTTTCAACTGTTCCCGCCGCTTCCGCAAGACATCTTTTTCTGAAACCAGCTTCTGCTCCTCTGCTTGGATGGCCAGGATGTACGCGGTGGCTTTTTTCAGGATAACGACCTTGGGGGCCTTTTCATTGTTTTCCAACTCCGGGATCTGGTCCCGCAGGGCGAAAAAGCTGCGCTTCAGCTCGTTTCTCCTCTGGCGTTCCAGAACGTTGTGCGTTCGCCTCTTGTCATTCTCCTCTGTGTCTGAGGACCTGGGGCTGGCACATTTGCGGTTGTTGCTGATCTGTTTGAGGACGCGGCCACTGTCCAACTTAGCCCGCTTGGTGGGGGGATAGTCTTTCCTGGTGGAGGGGGGCGCTGCGTAATTGTGCTGATGGGTGGACACGTGGCACCTCTTGAGGACCAGGGGGCTGTGAGGAGGTTTGCTGTGACTTCCAGCAGAGGGTGACCCCGATTCTGACCTTTTGGCAGGGGGCTGCCTCTTTTCCACAGAAACGACATCGATTTCTTCCTCGTCCTCTTGTTCTTCCTCTTTAAGAAAAAGAAATAGAAGTCGTCTGGTTAGCAACATTTCCTTAAAGCAATCAATGAATGGATTAGATTAATGCTGTGACAACGTGAGGCATCCTGGAGGAAGGACCCTGAAACACAGTGACCCCTGCTCTTCTCCCCAGGAAGCCAAGTCCCAGAAATTTCCGGGAGGAGAATGACAGCTGGCTTTATGGCACAGGCAAGAAAATTACAATTTACCAGGATAGGGCACTGATGCCAATTCTTACCTAAGACTTAATGAGGCTTTGGACACACCCAAAGGAAAGCATATTCCCAAGCACCTCCTGTTTTTAAGGGACTTTACCCAGAACCCTTTAGGTGTTGCAAAGGATAGTTGCAAATCTCCTGGAGCGACTTTAGCAACTCCCTATTTTACTGGAAGCGCAAAAAGAAAAAGAAAAAAAAAAATCCTGCCCCTTTGCCAAAAGCCCTAGGGGTTGGGGGAAGGGGAAGAAAGAAGTCCAGTTCTGGACAGGATTTGCTTTTAAGTGTTCCAAAGAGGCTGAAAGGATCCCAGCTCCTCCCATGTGCTCTCAGGTACTCTCACTTAGCTAACAGCCCCAAGGCGGAGGCTGCTCTGCCTGTCCACAGCCCCGTCTTCATTTCTGTCGATCTGCAGTCATTAAATTCCAGCACTTCTCAAAAGAGAAGAGGGAGGCCATCCATTCACTCTTAGAGATCAATCCTCTCTTAATCTCATTCACACTACCCACCCCCTCTCCCCTCCACGGCAATTAAAATGCTTAAGAAAGGTAAGAGGGAGTGGATCGAGTTGCAAGATAAACCGATAGACTGAAAAACCCAAATGAAATTCCTAGGGGCGGGAGAGAAAGGAAGAGACCGGCCACTAGGGCGGTCTGAAGGGAATGGATGGGAGGAAGCACTAAAAAAGCCCAGTGTTCTAGGGACCACGGAACTCCTAGATCCTTCCAGATCTACCATTTCTTTCCCAAATATAAGAGAGAAAAAAAAAAAGACAGTGTCCAGTTGAACAAGCGGCCAATGAGAATAGGATAGATGGCCAGCCGGCCGCCCTCTTTGTCAGGCCCGGAGGGTCCCAGCTTACCCGAGTCGCTGCTGGTGGTGGGTGGTGTCTCCTCGTGGAGCACCAGGGGCTCGGGGCTGGCCCGCGGGGAGGACGCGGCCGAGGAGAGCAGAGAGTCCGAGGACGGAGAGAAGGCGGTGGAGTCCGGGGAGGCGCAGGGCTTGGGCGAGCTGCTGTCGTTGAGCGGGTAGGGGAAGACCACGGAGGGGTCGATGCACTCGGACGCGGCGGCGCTCAGGTCCTGCAGGTACAGGCTGGAGGAGGAGCAGGCGCCGTGCCCGCGGGCGGGGCTCCGGCCGCCGCCGTCTTTGCGCGCAGCCTGGTACGAGGCCAGCTTCTCGGAGACGAGCTTGGCGGCGGCCGAGAAGCCGCTCCACATACAGTCCTGGATGATGATGTTTTTGATGAAGGTCTCGTCGTCCGGGTCGCAGATGAAGCTCTGGTTCACCATGTCTCCTCCCAGCAGCTCGGTCACCATCTCCAGCTGGTCGGCGGTGGAGAAGCTGCCGCCGCCGCCGCCGTCGTCATCGTCCCTGGGGGAGAAGGACGCGAAGGCAGCGACGTAGGAGGGCGAGCAGAGCCCGGAGCGCCGGCTGGGCGACAGGGGCGGGGTGGGCAGCAGCTCGAATTTCTTCCAGATATCCTCGCTGGGCGCCGGCGGCTGCAGCTCGCTCTGCTGCTGTTGGTGGTAGAAGTTCTCCTCCTCGTCGCAGTAGAAATAGGGCTGCACGGAGTCGTAGTCCAGGTCATAATTCCTGTTGGCGAAGCTGACGTTGAGGGGCATCGCGGCAGCCTGCCGAGGGGGGGGGGCACACAAAGCGGGGCAGCCTTGAGTTAAGGGGGTATATTATTTGGTGGTTGCCGCAACGCTGCGCAGCGCGCGCCACAATCTGGAACCACTCCCCTTCCAGCGCTATCCCCAAGGGGGGCCCGTGGCGGGGGTCGGCACCCTGACACCCCCCCACCTCTGGGTGACCCCCCCTAGAATCTAGGACACGCGCTGCGAGGATCAGCGGCGGAGCGCCAGCGAGGCTTGGGTCCCCCGGGCGCCGGGGGCGCGGAGCCTGGGAGTCGGCCCCGCAGCCGCCGAGCAATCAAAATCGGCTTTGGCCTCGGTTAGAGACAGCGAGGGGGGACGCGGCGGCTGGGAATACGATTTGCCAAAGCCAAAAGGCGCAAAGTTTTGCGCCACCTGAAGGAGAAGGCGAGAGGCGGTGCGGCGGGAGCGGCGGCGCGCGCCCCTCTTTCGCGCCGGGGCCCCTCGGCGCCCCTTCCACTCGCGCCCTCGCGGCGCTCCTTCCCTCGCGGACGCCGCCGCCGCCCCTCCCAGCTTCGCTCTCCGCCTCCTCCATCCCCACCCTCCGCGCGCCCCCCTCCCCTTCCTTTGCCGGCGTTTCTTTTTCCCCCTCGCCTGGCTGGTGCGGGGAGCTCAGCCGCGGGCCTTAACACTTTCTCCCATAAATAAAAGGGGGGGGGTGTTAGAGAATAAAAAGGGCGCCTCCCTTCAACACCCAATTCTGCGACGCAACTGCGCCAGAGACCCCGCTGCGATTCCACGCCTTCCTCTCACCCGCCAAGGGTCGCAGCTGTTCTGGAAAAGCCCGGGGACCCGCTCCTTGTCGTCTCTCTCTCCCCCCGCTACCCCCCGCATCTCAGGGGCGCGGGGACACCCCAGGCGGGGCAGGAGCCCAGGGCTGGGTGCGGAGATTTGCCCTTGTTTTCTAAGTCCATGCATCCCGGAGACTCGGACACGTCCCTGCTCCAGCCTCCCCTCTCCGCCTCCCCAACACCAAGTCCAACCACCTCCGTAGACCGAGATCTTTAATTGTAGTATCCTTTTAAAAAGCCAACTTCTTAAAAGGAGCAAGGGGGAGAATCTAAAATGCCGCGGGGATCGGCGGTCCCGACGCGCCGCATCCTCTCCGGCTGTCAGAAAATCCAAAATTTAAATGCCCTTTTCCGAGACGCGGAAAACTCAGCGGCCGCGGAGCCCTTCCGTTCAGACACGCAGTATGTAATCCTTACTCCAAGGAGCTCAAGATGCAAACGGCTTTCTGCCCACCGCGAAGCACAGCCCCGCTTCCCTCTAACCCCCAGGAAACCCCAAAGCAATTAATGCAATAAAGCAGGAATATCCACCCGGCCCGGCTCGGCGTCCGTATTCATCGGCAAAAAATCTCCAAAGCCTAGTTTTAAAAACGCACCCCCATTCCCCCTCTGTTGTCTACCCTCCCATCTTGACAAGTCACTCTAACCCCGATCCAGTTCTGCTTCGTCCGCACCCCACCCCAACTAGTCCGAGAAGTGTCAATAGCCTAGGAATGGGAGAAAAGACACCCCGATTCGGGTATTCTACTCATCGCGGCAGAAAGCGGTAGGAAAAAAAAATAATAATAAAAGGCAAATAAATCCGGGTGCTTACCGGGTTTCCCACTATCCGGAGGAAATCCAGCGTCCGGAAAGGTGCGAGGAGAACCTTTCAGGGGAGCGGGTCGTAGGCAGCGGCGGGGAGGTGTCTCCCCAAACCGGCTAAAGAGCCTCCCGGCGTCCGAAGAGTCGCTGGGGTGTTGTAAGTTCCAGGGGAATGCGCCCGCCTGCTGCAGTGGGCAAAGTTTCGCGGATGCGGCGGGGCTTGCGGATCGCTGGCAGAGGTTGGCGGGAAGGTTGGGGAGGGGGCGGCTGGGCCGGAGGCGAAGCCTTCCTTTCTCTCCGGATCCTCTCCCTGCCCTGGGCGCCCGGAGCGCGACTCCGCTCGCTCGGCTCTCTCTCTCTCTCTCTCTCTCTCTCTCTCTCTCTCCAACCCTGACGGGTCCGCCCGCTCGCTCCCTCTGCCTCTCGCTGGAATTACTACAGCGATTCAGATAAAGCCCTGAAAACCAGCTTTTATACCGCGGTATCCCTCCACCCCCCTAGTTCTTTTTCCCGCCAAGCCTCTGAGTGCCCTCCCCTTCCCGAGGCAGGAGCGAAGAAGACGGCGGCCCAGAACACCAAGGAGGCAGCGGCTGCCACCAGAAGCGCAGCCTGGGGGTCCTCCGCGGCGCAGACCCTTGCCTATAAAGGGCCGGTGGGCGGGGATTCGAGACAGAGGCTCTTTCCCCCGCCCCCAACCCTCTGCTTTGGGAACTCAGGAGGGGCGCTGGTGCGGAGGGAGGGAGTCCGGGGCGGGCGCGGGGAGAGACTGGCACGGGTGCGCGGAGCAATTGGATGGAAATAGCGCAGCGTGAATTAACTGCCAATATCTACCATTTTGCTTCTGCTCAAACCCTGTCCCTTTCTTTGCTGTTCCTCTGGCGCAGCACTGTTTGACAGACCGCATACTTGTCCTGCGTATTTAAATCATCGCAGGCGGAACAGCTGAGCCAACGCCGAGAATACACCGCGTACCACAGCCGCGCCTTGCACGTCCCGGGCGGCCAGGCGCCTCCCTAAGGCTGGGAAAAGGGCAGTGTTTGGAAAATAAGTCTGATGAAGAGAGGAGGAAAGAAAGGGTATTTATTGGAGAGCGCTCTGAGTGTGTGTGTGGGGTGTTAGTGTAGATGGCATTAAACGATAGGTAGAGGGAGGAAGAGGATGTCCAGAGTTAGTAAAATAACTCAGCAACGCATCGCCACGTATACTTGGAGAGCGCGTAATGAGTAAACACCCACTGCATTTGTGGAGGGGGGTGTTGTGCATTATGTGTGTACAGCTATCGATTGGGCACCTTCCACCCAGAATGAATTCCCCAGTTGGCTGCCAAGGCAGCAGACGCCCCCCGCCCCGCCCGCGCAGACCTACACGGGACTCGGCGGGAGCCGGCTGTGTCCTAGGACGCGTTCATTCCTGGGATCTTTCTGGCGTGTTCCGGAACTGGAGCAAGGCTGGAGCCGGGTTGTGGGTGCACGCTATGGGGGACCTTACCCGCCTGCTTTCTGCGGGTCTGCGCCCCCATTGCATCCCTGGGCCTCTCTCTTGGGAGTTCCAATTCCGCAGCCAGGTTTTTGGGAAAATCCTATGTGCGCCCTGTGTAGCCAGTTAGCGTCAGTCCGGGGCTCCCAGGTTTTGGGGAAATCGAAGGCACTAGGCGAGAGAATACTGGGGAGGAGGACGCGACCCTCGGGATTGGACTTCCTAGAAGTGGCGGGGGTGGGGGGGAGGATGAGCTTGCGGACCCAGTCCCAGGATTCAGCAGAGACCACCCCTCCCCTTGTGAAGAAAACCGTTAACTCTTTCCTCGGACAAACCTGGGGTTTAACTTCCCTTCCGGGTCTTCTTTAACCTTTCTTTTTTCTTTTTCTTGGAAATTTGATAAGAGTTTATTTGAGCCCAAACTGACAATTGCCTGGAAGCAAGATCTCAAATGCTGTTTTTTTTCCCCTTTATTATTGGAATTGTGATCAAGCACCAAAAATAAATAAATAAATAAATAAATAAATAAATAAATAAATAAAATTTAAAAAGCATGGATTCTGATCAAAGTAGAGGAGCCAAGTATTACTTCCGAGTTGTTTTTTTTTTTTGGGGGGGGTCTTGAGCCAACTAAAAATGCCATAATGAAACTGCGTGTATGTATAATCCGTGTACATCTGTATAGACATGTACACGTCCACCCAGAATATTGCCCAACACGACACATGATTTGTTCGCTCCCTGAATGAATCTATATTTAATATTTAATGCATATTCCCGCAGGATTTGCGATTTTGCATTATACTAGGGCTTTAAAAACAAAACCCATATTCCCATCCCTGGACCCCCACCCAAAGGCATTTTAAGTAAACTTTTCCATCTCCCACCTCCCACCCCCCCATTCCAAAACAAGAAAACTAGAGGGGTGGGGGGGTGCGTGTGTAGCGCGCTTAGTTCAAGGTAAATTATTACCCGTAGAGTTTGCCGCTCTGCCTTCGATCATTAAAAGAGTAGCAACTTCCTCACCACAATTCAGCTTTAAGGGCTGCACATTACTCTGGTCTCCAGTCCTTTGCCGCGAACGCGCGGAGCGACCAATCCCTGGTCCTGGTTTTGCCGCAAAGCGTCTTTCCCCAGCCCCCTCCCCCGGCCGCACTCGCGCTTGAGTTTGCGAAAGTAAAGTAAGTGTGCCCTCTACTGGCAGCTGGGATCACCGCGTCCCGCTGCCAACAGCCGGCTGGGGGGCGGGTGGGGGGCAGGGCCGCGGGGAGCTCAGGGGTTCCAGTGGGTGGAAGGATCCCGAGGCTCCTCAAAACCAGTTTCCAGCCATCTCTTCTGGATTCCTTCAGGTCGACAGCGGAAGAGCGGAAGGAAGAGGAATTCCTGGAGGGGAAAGTGCTTCAGAGGCGGCTGTTTAACCGCATAAGGGTGATGAAAATGAACTCATCACTACTTATTGACAGTGAACATCATCACTCTGTGGAGAACTGATGCTATATGTACGCGAAACGTGAAATAAACGTGAAATAAAACGTGGAGTATACATACGGGGAAAAAAATTTCCAGCAAACTCTAAAACAGTAAAACATATAGGCCCCAGTCTTAAACACTCATCATTTTCTAACTACCCAATTTCACAGCAGGACACTGGATGTACTAGGGAAAGGGAGGCACGGTGGAACGTTAGGGATATTTGCTTTTCCTTATTAATTTTTTTTTTAATCGGGCTGAAGAGCGATAGATAGATAGCTAGAGCTTTTGATAATGTTGTGGGTGGGGGAGGAGCATTTGAGAGTCCACTGGAAAAAAGTGTAAATGACCACGTTACTAAAAAAGTTTTTATACTGAAAAGTCTGGGCAATAAAGAGCGAAATAAAAGCGAAGGAAACTTACCTAGCATGCTTCATGCGTGTGAATACTTCCAAGTAGGTTTTTATGGGGAGAAGGATGCTTGAGAATGTCTGATCACCTAGAGATATCCTCAGGAAATTTGGCAACGGGGATCATTCCTAGAAGAGGCCTTTTAGGGTGCTTCCCCAGGAATCTGGCACTGTTGGCACGGCTCTGCTGGAGATTGAAGGACTGCTCTCCACAGGGGCATAACACAAAAACAAAACACAAAACCAACCAACCAATCACACAAGGTCTAGCTTGACCTCAGACAGTAGTTTTGAAAGACAGCTAAAGAGGGCAGATATGCCCTATCTTAAAGTCTGAATACTAAATTATGCCTCCTGGGTGTAGGACGTGTGAACTCCAGCAGATACGTTGCTTGTGGGTTCAGGACTCAACCTTGTTCTCCACTGGGCTGGTCACATCACCTGGAATGTTACTCTCAAGAACAGGTTGGAGATGCTTTGTGTCTCCAAGCAAGGTAGAGATCATCCTTAATTTTAATCTTAAAAATTAAAATAATTTTTAGGAACCATTAGACCTGGAATAGACACTTGCCGGATTAAGAAATAGTTGAGGAGATGAAAATTTATATTCAAGATGACCAAAGAATCATGTCCATTGGAAAAGAAAAAATTGTAAATTAGAAGAATCAAAGAATAGAAAAACTAGAAGTTTCTGGTCATAATTACCCAGAGGTAGCTTTTGGAGTTTATCATTCAAAAAAACATCTTTTAGAGACAATGTTGGTCTTTCCACTTCCTTTTGGAAGTCAGTGGAAGGTGTCTATTGACCGAACCTTTCTGGTTTGCTGGTCTAGGGACTCCCTAAGGTAATATCTCTCCTTTTTTTTTTTTTGGTGCTGCTGGATTTCTAAGGAGAGGTGAGTCTTCAGTAGGACCGTTCGTTATCACCCACAGGGCTGGGACTCCAGGTAAAGTCTACAAGACTGCCTCATGGAAGAGAACCCTGAGTCGCTACAGGAAGCAGGCTAGCCTCCAGGATGGGACAAATGAGAATCATTAATTCTCACCTTGACAGTCATGTCACTTTTATACCAGGAAACAAAAGAACTGCATAAAGAATGGAAAGAATGAGCAATTGGACCAAACTTTCTCCTCTCTCTCCAGGGGCACAAAAGGAGAGCTTCAGGATGTGTGACACCACCCTTCTTTGAATATCTATTTTCTCACCCCTCAGAAAGTTTCCTATTAAGTTGATCCTGGACACATAACAGCAGTGACTAATATGGAAAGAAACGACTGTGGTGATTGAAGAGCTAGCTTCAATGTAGGGGCAAGACAGAGAGCCCCTCAAGATGGCTGGGCTGCTATTGAAAATCCCTTTCAAGTCATGTGAGGTCTGTCAAGGAAGGAGGTAGGTGAGGGAAGAGAATTAGAAATCCGTATCTCCAGTAGAAAGATCATTTGGAAAGAAAGGCTGTGAGATTAAAAACCAAGTGAGCCAGGGAATGTTAACAAGCAAGAGAAGTTCACACAAGCATTTGAATGCCAACCATGTGCCCCAGTGTGAAGAACCCAGGGAAGCGCTCCAGCAGATAAGAAAATAAAATTCAGCATCATTAATTCATAGGAACGATACACAAAAAGGCAGTGAAGAAAATCTGGGTGCATCTGAAAAAAAAAATGCATCATTTTAGGATGTTGTCCCTCCATATACTGCGTAAATTAAAGTAGCCGAGAAAGAAATAAATTTGTATATGTTTTTAACAAAAAACCCTAGAGCTTACACTTCCTGGGTTGCTGTGAGTGTATTTGTGAGCTTTCTTGCCCACTGGCTGCCAGACCTCGAATCCTGGTGGAGGTTGCTAGGCTGGACCTGGTAGACCTTTGTCTCATCTCTAGCTTGGCATCCTCCTTTTATTCCTCAGTCCTTCTCTGCGATCCTGCCTAACTCTGTAGCTTCTAGAGAAGACAAATGGTCCCTTTGTTTAGTCTCTTCAAAGGCTCCGTTTACTGTTCCCTGAGTGCCAAACCCAAGCCGATCTCAGAAGTTTCCACACTTGCGCTCCCTTGGCCTGTCTTTGCTCTGGTCCTTTTGGGCAACATCTGTCTGCAGGGTGGATCCTAGCTGGGCTGGAAATGGAGGTGACTGCTAAGGGGACTCTCTGAGGGACACTTTTGCTTTTTAGTCTTTGACCATCATTTGGAAGCCAGGGGGAATTGGAGCCTGTTCCTTTTATGGGCATGAGGAACCCCAAACCGAACTCTCTGACACCCTGAGAGTAGTTCATCTTTGATGGTCCTCATTTTTAAATTGTCTATTTTCCCTGTGACTCTTTTTAAATGGACTTTGTTGTAGAAAGAGCTTTCTTGAAGGTGACCTCTGAGCACCAAAGCCAATGGCCTCGTCCCCATTTCCTTTCTTGACTATTGGGGAAACTGATGGCTTTTGGAAATGATGGCTCTTTTGATGCCCATAAACCAGTGGTTCTCAAGTTAGAGGCTATTTTGCCCCCTGGGGACATTGGACAATGTCTGGAGACATTTGGGGGAAGGCTTACTACTGGCACCTAGTGGGTAGAGGCCAGGGATGGTGCTAAGTGTCATACAATGCCCAGGACAGCCCTGTGACAGAAATCTGCTGTTGTTTTCTTGTCCTGATGAGCTGGCCTGGATGTTAAAAAGCTTCTCCTTCAAAGTATAGACCAACACCCAGGGTTAGAAACTCTGACTTTTAACCCACATTTTCCCCTCCCACATTTTAGATCAAGGGTCGCAAACTCGGATGCTTCCAAGGCTCCGGCAGAGAAGGAGGAATAATATGGAGTGGTGGGGACAGCGACAAACTAGAGACCATCGGTCTGTGTAAAGCTGGCAGTAGCTATTCAGGGCCTGCTGATTGCTCCCTTCAGTATGGGTCCACTGGTGGCAGCATTTGAGACTTTTTAGGGAAGGTGGAAATCAAGGTTTTAAAAAGTTGGCAACTAATTTTAAAAATTATGCACAGAAGCAAAACATGACCATGGGACAGAGTCAGTCTGAGATCTCCGCCTTTAGGTCTAAGTGACCGTGCTCCAGCGTGTCCCTCCAAGAGACTTTCTTGATGGCTTCCTTCTTTCCTTGAGAGTCTTAATCATTCTCTTATCCTTTTGTGATTGGAAATCTAACAGTTTACTGCTTTTGTGGGTTTCCACGTCTGACTCTGCGACCAGAAGCCTCTGGGGTCAGGATGGATTGCGTTTTATTCGCATTCGTGTGCCCCACAAACGCCTCCTCGTTGCACAGCTCCAGAGATGCCGTGCGTTGGGTGGAGTACATGGTCTCTTGAGCCTAGCACAGTGCCTATAGCGTGGCAGGCTCTCGATAAATGTCTGTTGAATGGAGGATATTAGAGAGAGCGTTCACGCGGAAGGTACACCCAGCCCCGTTTTCATTAAAAGAAAGAGAAACTGAGAATTCTTCCTTGCTTGAGTTCCACTAACAGGCCAAGGTCCTGCCTTGCTCATGTGTCCTGAGATGGTTACCGCAAGACAGACGGAGACAGGAGCCAGCCAGGAAGAGTGGAATGGGACTAGTTGAACAACAACAAAAAAATGCAATAACCCCTCCTCCCAAAAAACTCAAAATTCACAACGATTTAACATAGCGCCCCCTGCAGGTCTCTTTCCTCATAATTTTCTAGTCTCAGCTGGAGGAAAATCTTAACCAGAATTGAAGAGCGGAAGGGAGGGAAGGTAATATGACGACAGGAACTGGGCCAGGGAGAAGCTCGTAGAGTTTTCAGATGGAAAGTGATGACCTATTATTGCATCATGAAATCAGTTTAATGGGTTGTAATCAACATTTTCTCAAAAATGGACTATAATAGAAAATATCAAAGTATATCACTGATTATTGTTTTATGAATCGAATCCTCTGTGTGTGTGTGTGTGTGTGTGTGTGTGTGTCTGTATGAACTTGGTTCCAATGTGAAATGCGTCCCTAAGTGTGAGTTAAAAACCTTAGAAAACCACTGCATCATCTCATTAAATCTCGACAATAATCCTACGAAGTAGAGATAAGTAGTCTGCTTTACAGATGGAGAAGATTGGGGTGTCATAGGGACTCGCTCAAACTCAGTGAGCGGTAGAAATGGGGTTCAGCACCTAGATCTTTTTGATTCCATGGCCTGGGCTGAATCTACTTTACCTAAGCCAACCCAGTGCCATATGCTTATTATTCTCTGCTGCAGCTGCTGCTGGCCAGGGCGAGTTTCTTCCAGAAAATAATGGAGGAGTCCGATAGAGCAGAGGTCCCCAACCTCTGGGCTTTTGGACTAGTACCAGTCTGTGGCTTGTTAGGAACCAGGAGGTGAGTGGCCGGCCAGCGAGGGAAGCCTCATTTGTATTTGCAGCCGCTCCCCAGCGCTGGTATCATCTAGACAATGCATACAGATAAATAGATGCGTCCTTGCCTTCTAAGGAACTTGGTACAGAGCACATTCTCATTCTCTCTCTCTCTGTCTCTCTTTCTCTCTCTCTGTCTCTGTCTGTCTGTCTGTCTGTCTGTCTCTCTATCTCTCTGCCTCTCTCTCGCTCTGTCTGTCTCTCTGTCTCTGTCTCTGTCTCTCTCTTTCTCTCTCTCTCTCTCTCCTGGAAAACCTCGTTAGGCAGGTGAGGGGTATTTGTGTTTGGAAGTATGAACACAGCTTGGCGACCCTACCAGCCTTGGCAGTCCCATGCGTCTCTGTAAGCCCGGGTTCAAATTCTGACACTTGGCTTTGACTGGATGTGGAGCTTTGCAGAAATTACTTCACTGAAGCAAGCTTCAGTGTTCCCATCTGCAGAAAATAGCAAAAAACATAATTGTTCTTCAGAGTTGTCCCAGAGATGAAATGAGGATGCATTTCCTCAATGCATGGTTTGTTGTTCGGATTAGCCGTATTCTTTATCAGCTTCTGGTTTCTTCATTTTTTTTTTTTTCATATTGCAATGCTATTGCCTATCTCAGGGGCTTATGCAAGGATTCTGGGAGAATATGCATAGTACATTCCAAGCTCTGAGCCTTAGTTGGCATCTTGGTGGGCATCTATATGTACTTAGTCTTATTACTCGGGGTGAAGTAGAGGCTGCCTCTTCTCCTTGCTTTCTGCTTGCATAACTGTGTGGTCACCGCACCCAGCGGAGGTGACTTCTGTCTGTGCCCCTCAGTCCAAATGGATTTGGAATATCAATGCCTTCGTAAACCCTTGCCAGATGCCTGTGGGTCATCTCGGAACCCTCACCCTCGCTGCAGCTCTGCAGGAGGGGAGGTGAGGGAGGGAGTGGATGTTGGGAACTAGCCAGGGGACTTCACAGGCCCAACAAAGAATTTTTTAAAAGGGTTGATTTGGTAATAGGCAGAGGGGAATTCCGTGGATAAATAATAATTTATGCAAGGGATGCCATCTGCTACCCTGTTAAAGCATTAGTGCATAATTGCAGGCTCAATGCCCTTCTCATTCCTTGCCCTTTACCTTTTAACTCCTTAAATAATTATATCGACACCTCCCCGAGCTGACTGGCTGAGAGGAGAGGCATGGGTGCCCAGTTTGGATGCCAGCTGCAGATAGTTTCCATAAAACTGAAACAATTAATTTTAATACATTAGAGGATTAAACACTAAATAAGAACATATTGAAATTCTGGCTAGTATTGCTGAATGTTGAGTTGAAAATTAATAAAAACTGGCTTCACTGGAGATATACAATTCTAAGTTACATTTGGTCTTTGGACAAAATCTCTGTTGTAGGGTTCTCTAAGTGGATTAGGAATGAGGAGCTGTAGGCCCCAAATCTTTCTCCACACTGTTTTGCCCTTACTTGGGCATCTATCTGTTTGTATGACTCTCTGTTTGTATGAATTCTTCTGCCTCTCTGTGTAGCTTGGATACATTCCAATGGAGGAGGTAAGAGTTAAACCTGGGATTCAGGAGGAGAGCAAGGCAGGGGCTTGGGGACCATTCCGAGAATCATGCTAACTTACTTAGAGCAGAGACAGCAAACCGGCCCGAAGAACAAAACTTGCCTGCTGATACGCTGGCTCAGGTGCCGGCTTTGACCTTCTCAGCATTTATAACATTTTAACATAGGTGTCAACACTTAAAAGTCAATAGATCTCACATAAAAATCTGAATTTCTGCCTTCCCTTGGAAAGCCGGCTTTGGTGGTCCTGGGCTTGCCTTCCAGTGAATGGAGGCTGACAAGCTATCTAATGCTTTAGAAGGACCTTGAGCTTGTCAGTTCTCCAGTCTCTACCACGCCCTTATGCTGGACCCACTATAATCCCTGATTTAAAAAATTTCCTAGTCTATTCACAGTCTGATTATAAAAAAAAAATTCATTCGGAAAGGAGGCATTTATTGAGTAGTGATGAGACTAGCTAACATTAAGCACACAGTATGTGCCTTGCCCATATGCCTGACCCTGTGTAAAAACAAAACAAAACAAAACAAAACAGCTTTATTAAGATAAAACTCACATATTATGCTATTTAAAGTATATGGTTCAATGGTTTTTAGCATATTCACAGGGCTAGGCTGCTATCAACATAATCACTTTTGGGAACATTTTTACCACACTCAGATTTTTTTTGTCACCCTATTGTACCTATTAACAATGATTCTCCATTTCTCTCCAACGCCCCAGCCTGAGGCAATCACTAACTACTCTACTTTCTGTCTCCGGAGATTTGCTTATTTTGGCCATTTCATATCAATGAAATCATAGAATGTGTGGTCTTTTGTGACAGGCTCTTTTCAAGAGTCATTCATGTTACTGAATAATATTCCATTGTATGAATACATCATGTTTTATTGGTCTCTTTATTTGGGTTATTTCCGCTTTTTACTCTTATAGGTAATGGTGCTAGGAACATTCCTGCGCAAACCTTTTCCTTTGAGTGTGTGTGTGTGTGTGTGTGTGTGTGTGTGTGTGTGTGTGTGTAACTGATGGCTGCACTGTTTTACATTCCTACCAGCAGTGTCTGAGTATTCCAATTTCTCCACGTCCTCACCAACACTTTTTGTCTGTCTTTCTTCCTATAGTTGTGTTAGTGGGTATGAAATAGTTATCTTATGTGGTTTTGATTTGCATTTCCCCGATGGCTAATAATATTGAGCATCTTTTCCTGTGCTAGATGGCCACTTGCCAGCCCTGTTTTAAATGGGTACGTGTGGTAATTCCGCTCCACAACAGCTTTGTGAGGTGAGTGCTATTATTACCACACTTCCCTATTATACACCAAGCTTAGACTTTTCGTGGCAAGCTTTCTTTTCAGAGGATGAAATTAATTCGTACTATATACAAGGACATTGAGTGTCTGGTTCTAGATAGGAGCGTATGTCTCAAAGGAAGACTGTCTGATGTATAGTTAACACTTAATAACCACTTCCTTGGGAACTCCTCTTTGTTGTTGCTTTATTTTTTTTCCCTGACTCAGGATCTTTGCATGTGCTGCTTCCTTTGCCTCAAGTAGTCTTTCTCTGACTTTGATTTATCTTCTAGATTCTCCATTTAACCCTCCAATCTAAATCTTGACACTCACAGCGCTGTGGACTTAACCATAATAATATGTATTCACTAGTGTTTTTATATTTCTCGTCTCTCTTTGAAACAAAATATTTTGTTTTATATATTGGTGATTATGCTGTATATGTATTATAAAATAGCTTACTTGTGATTATAAAATAGCTTACTTGACCATTTCCTTTAAAAAATGTTCAAATTGTTTCATTGCTCTGCTATGGTATATAATGCTGATATGAACATCTTGAGCCATAAAGTTTTTTTTCTATATTTAAGAATATTTCCTTAGGGAAGAGGCTCAGAAATGGAATTATTGAGTCAGGGGCATGTGTAAGGGCCTTGATATGTGTTGCCTAAGTGCTAGTAGAAAGAAGATGTTGCAGTGAGTTAGACCGACCCAAATAGACATGAGCGTCAGCCCTGTATTATCATTCCAAAGAAAAAAACTTTGCTTTTATCTGCATTTCTTTGATTAACAGTGGGGACTAATCTAATAATTGCACAAATAATGGAAGCACATCTTAATTGATATGCATATTAAAAAAATAGATACCGCATTATTGGAGCATTTTCCTGAAGGAGCCCAAGAAAGACTGAATGAGAACATTTATTGGTGAGGATAAGAGAATGAAGTGGCTCAAACAGCCTCAATAAAACTGCTGATAATGGGATCTGCAGATTAGGCAGAAGGACTTATGGCTGGACTATTACTCTGTAGCTCATTTTTTTGTGCCTTATCAGAATAGAGGCCTGCTCTCCTGTAAATGATGGCTACACCTGGCAGTGTAATAAAAAGATCTGTACTTTGCAGATGGACAGCAAGAGCTGCTGGAGACAGCTTCCGGTGTGTGGAGCTGTCTAAGATATGGAGTGTTGCAACTGGAGGAGCCTCAGTGAACACTGGGAGGTCAAGGGGTTCCAAACATTTCATTTTGGTTTAATTTGGTGGTGGGATATTATATTTCAGTGTGAAATCTCAACACGGAACCAGGGATGGGGAGTAGAAGGGGGAAAACCAGAGGGCCATTTGGTCCAGTCTCTCATTCATAAAGGGCCTTGAGATGTTGGCCATTGTCTCCAGATGAGCTCACAAATGCAATCACAGAGATGGAGGGAAGATTTCCATCTGCAGAGTTTCTTCCATGTATTAATCATTTAGTCCTCACGGCAACCCAATCAGATGGAGTCCATATTATTTCTGTCTTGCAGAGGAGGGAATTACAGAAGATGGGGCTAAATACTTTGCTTTGGATCCAACGGTTAGTGAATGATGGAGCAGGGATGCAAACCCAGGCAGCAGAAGAGGGCAGGTTAGAGACTTTCACACTGGAGACAGCAAACTGTGGTTAAATGGACAGTCACTGGGAAAATGTCGTTCATTGTGGTAAATTACCTACTTTATTTTTTAAAAGCAAATTTTCATTGAAAATGGGATTAGTCCATTTTAGGTCCCTGAAAGATATCAGTGAAATCAAGCAGTTGAAGTAGGCAGAAGATACGGATGTCGTGAAAGGTCCATAGACCCTCACTCGGCCCTTTGAGCATCAGAATCTGAAGACATACACGGACATTCTTATTAACAGTCCATTCACTTGTGTGCTCCCATAGTCATAATTCATAAAATGGGCAGTGTAGTGGTGAAAGAAGAGAGGCCCCCAGATTCAAATTCTGCTGTCCCTTCTCTATAAATCTGAACAACTCAGACTCTCTGAGCCTCAGTCCTCTCTGCTCTAAAATGATGAGAATGATAGTACCTACCTCATCGAGTTCTTAGAAGGAATAAATGAGGCCATGCATATAGTAGGCTTCTATTATCTGGCATGTTGTAAGTGCTCAAGAATTGTTAACTGTTAATATTTAATCATTCTTTCAACAAATGTTTGCTTAGCCTCACCTGTGCTCCACTGGATTCGTGGAAATGTTTTGGATGACCTAGGAAAGAGATAAGATAACATTCGGAAGTCAAAGATTTCAGCTACAAAAACCCTAGCCGTGAAATATGTTGATGGGTAAGAATTTTTGAGAGAGAGGATT
The DNA here is from genome assembly GCA_004027375.1 of Macroglossus sobrinus. Lineage (NCBI taxonomy): Eukaryota > Metazoa > Chordata > Mammalia > Chiroptera > Pteropodidae > Macroglossus > Macroglossus sobrinus. The sequence goes on from PVKZ01003557.1 coordinate 53,909, forward strand.
GCATAACATATCTAAGTACAGATATAGATCAGGAGAAAGGGAATGGGTGCATGGTGCACTGGAGGAAGCATTCAGAAGCAAGGCCTTCCCGCCATGGATTGCAAATTGTGTCTCCTTTAGCTGCCTGTGATAATAAGACAAAACAAAATGAAAAAAAAATTAGCGCTTCTCTGCTACTTAGGGTTAAAATGGGATCTCTGTTGTAGAAAGTAAACAGTTACACCTTGTCTCTGGGAAATTGGCTAAAGCTGAGTTGAAGGAGTCGGAAAGAATTTTTTTATGCAATAAAAAAAAAAAGGAAGGAAAAGGAAAAGCATCAAATAAAGGCCAGAGAGCCAATCAAAATCTTTTTAAACTCCAAATGAGACATTCTACTAAGTACTATTTAAAAGAAACTGGGATTTGAAACTGAAACTATTATATAAGCAGCTGTCATTCATGCAACGTATGCTGGATGCTAAACTCTGCATCAAGAGCTTGATATGTCATTTTTTTTCATTTTATTAATGTTTTTATTTAAAAAACAGATTTAGGTTCATAGCATAATTGAGAGGAAAGTACAGAGATTTCCCATATACTCCCTCTCCGCCGACATGCACCGCCTCCCTCATCAACAACACTCACCAGAATGATACATTTTCTACCAAGGATGAACCTACACTGATATTTTATAATCACCCAAAGTTCATAGTTCACCTTAGGGTTCACTCTTAGAATTATACTTTCTATGAGTTTGGACACATGTATAATGAATAATATCCATCATTATGATATCATCTATAGCATTTTCATTGTACCTCAAATTCTCTGTGTTCCATGTATCCATCCTCCTCCCTCCTTGGTAACCACTGATCCTTTTATTGTCTCTCTAGTTTTGCTTTGGCCAGAATGTCAGAGAGCTGGAATCATACAGTATGTAGCCTTTTCAGATTGGCTGCTTTCACTTAGTAATATGCGTTTAATTTCCTCCATGTCTTTTCATGGCTTCCTAGCTCATTTCTCTTGAGCACCGAATAATAAATAGTCCATTGTCTGGATGGACTCCACTTTGTTTATGCATTCACCTACTGAAGAACATCTGGTTGCTTCCAAGTTCTGGCAACTCTGGATAAAGCAGCTATAAACATCATGTTCAGTTTGTGTGTGTGTGTGTGTGTGTGTGTGTGTGTGTGTGTGTGTGGACATACATTTTCAACTCCTTTGGATAAATACCAGGAAGCTTGATTACCATTATTTCATTTTAATCCTTTCAGCAGTTCTGTGGTATGATTATCTTTATCCCTACTGTACAGATGAGAAAACTGGGGTTCAGAGGAGTCGTGATTTACCTAAAGACACACAGTTCAGAGTCAGAGTCAGACTAGACAAGAGAGGTTCTTCATCGTCAAAGTGATACACTGAGAGTCAGAAGCCAGTCCTATCCCCAAGCTTTGCCCAGACACCTGCCATGGTATGGATCTTCTAGCTCAGCCTGTCTTCTGCAAAATAACAATATGTGTTCTACTGCCTCACAATGTCCTCGTCAAATGCAATCCTGGGCAGAAAAACACTTTGAATTTCTTTGGTTTTTAGTTATCGCTATGGATAGGTCACTTGGCTTGTCTGGGCTTCACGGTTGCATCTGTGCAGTAAAAGCATTGCGCCAGCCACGTGGAACTCCTTTCCAGCTTGGGTAGTGTAGGATTTTGCATCTTCACACCCCTTCCGGTTGCTCAGTGGTGAGCTGGAGACACTCACTATCAGAGGGGAGGGTAGGAAACTGTAAATGCTTCTGCTGGAGCTTTGGGGTTGAATAATGTGGGCAATTCCGAAGACTCATTATCTTATTCCCTAATGTTTTGCTTCCAAACGACTTTAGTTCTTGAGGGAGAGGGTTTGGGTAACATATTGGAAATAGTTCCACTGGGGAAGATGAAGGGTATTTGGAGTTTTAAATTTAGAACCTCAGTGACCAAATGCTACTCAGAGCTTGTCACTGGGGCGCCCAAGTCTCCATCGAGCACTGTACGGTGTTTGGAATGGAGCCTGTTATTAAGAAGGGCCTGGGTGGTGGGAAATAACATAGTGAGGAATGGGGGCAATACACTACAGTTGCCAGGTTGGGCTTGGGGTCCGACAGCCTGGTTCTAATCTGTGTTTTCTCACTCCATAGTTATGTGACCCTAAGCTCTCCATGCCTGCCTCTCCATACGGCAAGGATGCTAACACCCTCCTAACTGAGTGCTTTAGAAAAGAGGTGTCAAACTTGAAGTCTAGTGCCTACTTAACTGTTGTCCAGTTCATGCTCTACAGAGGATGATCTAGCTGAGATGTGGATGTAGTATTTAACAGTTATCTACTGCTGCATAACAAGCCATTCCCTAAAAAAGTTATAAAAAGAGTAACTTTACAGTGGAGAAACGAGAAACCGCTGGTCTGAGTGTTAAGGTTAGCATCACCTGGAGTCACCAAAGAAAGCCGCAAAGAATTGCTCGCCTTGCCGTGGACACTGAGTAAGAATTGTTTATGTTAAACCACTGAGATGTCAAGGTTTATTTATTCCTGCAGCATAGCTGATCTTATCCTGACTAATAAGAGCCTGTGTTTCTCCTTTAGTTGACTTCCTAGAGTGGTTGCTGGCTGAGATGTATTTAAATAAAATCGTCATTGTATATATTTATCTACCTTCCAATTCCTGGTGTTTAGGCTTTGCCTTGCAGTACTTTGAAGCAACAGAGCTGGCTTGGATCCCAGTTCTGATTCACTGGGTAACCTCAGGCAAGTGGCTTTACCTCTCTGAATCTCAGTTACTTCATTGAAAAAAGTCAAAAACGATTGGGCTTCTTGGGAGGGTCCTCCACTTACTACCTATGTAACTTGCAGCAAGCTACTCATCTTTCTAAACTTCATTTTCCTCATCTATAGAAAAAAGATAATTTTTTTTCAAAGTTGTCTTAAAGATTAAATTAGAAAATATAAAGAACCCAACCCTATACCTGGCCCAGAGCAAGCACTTTGTGTAACTTGATTCTTTTTCCATCTTTCTTTCTCATTGAGCTTTTCCAATTTTTTCTTTCATTCTCTGTTTTACTCATTTTTGTTTGTTTGTTTTCTGCTTTCCCAATCTATACTCAGGTATAGAATATTTCTTCTTTTTTAAAGAAAACTTAGACTCTTTTGTGGTTGGTTTGGTGTCACTGGTAAAGAATAAACCTTCCACAATAACTTGGAGCGAATGTGTGTGTTTAAAATATTCACATCTTGGTTATGGAAAAGAAATGGCTGCTGGAAGCAGAGGGCAAAGTTGAGTCCACACCTGAAGGACTCACTTAATACACTGATAAAGACGGAAGGACCTAATCATTCGTCTTGAAGAAAACCGAAACAGTCACACTGATAAACGGACCCGTTGAGAACAATTAAAATCTCTGCCACTTATCTGCAGCCAGACGAGAACGCCTTTGGTGAGTTTGAAGGTGAGAAGTCGCTTAAGCAGAAACTCAGAGTGTAGGGTTCTTTGAGAAAAAGACATTTACAACAAGGTTTCTCCCCACGCTCCTCTCTATACACAAGCAGCTCATCTACCAAACCCAGAGTTTAAGGTGGGAGTCCTCTGTCTGTGTGCCAGGTGGGGTGGGGACAAGAATGATATAAAACAAGCTCAGATCATGACAAATTTGGTTTCTGTACAGATTCTTTCTTTTCTTTCCTTTTTCATTACTTCTACTTGAACTTTGTGGTTTTCCTTGGAGAGATTGGCGCCTCCGAAGGAGGGTAAAAAGAACCAATTGACTGTTCTCAAAACAAAACAAAACTCAACAAAGAACCTTTCTTCCTCAAGGACTATTCCCATGGCAAGCAAAAAGCGAGCCCACTTGGAATTACCTGACTGAAAAAACAATGCCACTTTTATTAAAGTGAGTTAGTTTTTCACTCACCCAATTTAAACATGGCTCCACAGAAATTGCTGAAGTCTTCGAAAAGGATATGGTCCTCAGACTAGAGACCAAGGCAGAGAAATTTAAGTCTCAAAGGAATACTTTTTTTGAGCAAACCAAAATCGGAGCTTTAAAAGGGGGCCACTCTTCTCAAATTATGTTCATAGTAAGATACGTTGTTTAGCTACCCAGCGGTGAGCAGCGGGACCTCGTCCTACATTCTTTTCTCTAGTGTTCTGGAAGGTTCTCTGGATATTTTAAACCAGCCAATAATTTTTTTTAAAGCCCATCTAGGTTTGTTTTTGGATTCTGTACAGTGGATATTTAATAAAACGCATTTGTGTTGGGATGAGCACACTTGCCAGCTTTCCCTCTGAAAAATGGACATCTCCCGTGGACTCCTGGTGAGTAAAGAAATACTTTGTGCCCTGGAAGGGAAAGAATCCTCTGTCCCATCTGCGTGAAGAGGGATTTATTTATTTTTTAATTTTCTCTAATGAATTCGAGTAGGAAGAATCTATTACAACTTGTTCCTAGTTCTTTCATTTTTGCATTTCAGAAAATTCTCCCCGCCCCTCTCCCCAGAATATGATCATTCAAGGGGGACACAGAAGGCTTGGCCCACAGAGCTGCTGGAAAATACAAGATCTGAGCAGGAACCACGAAGCTAGGGTTAACGACGCTGTAGTCTAAGCTTGCCCCCCCCTCTGAGCGTTCGCACCATCTCTTGTTTTCATTTGGACAGGTCTCTTTAGTGACAAAGCAGCAGGATAGGTCTTGGTGTGGGTTTTGACTTAGTTGTGTAAGACAGATCCATTTTTTAAACAAAAGAAATAACTGGAATTTGAAGAAGCCCAGTGGATGCTTCTTCAGGGATAAAATGTCTCGTTCGCCATTTTATCTTCTGTACCAAGCACAAGAGGGTTCAGTTGAAGGGATGGAGAGCAGCTCCTGTAGCCTCACGCGTAGCTTATATACTCAACATTGTGTTAGGCGGATCCACTCGGCATGAAGAAGGATGCAGACGGCAGCATAGTTCTTCCTTCTCCCTTGCCTCAAGTTGAACACAAAGGGTACTTTTATTTTGAAAGCATTGTATCACTCATTCTTATGGGGAAAGGGCCAGCACAGGTGCTGACACATTTTTGAGGCGTCTGCAGCCATGCTCTCTGCACTACAAGCACGTAGCAGTTATTGCATTTTTTAATAAACTGAAGGTAAAAACCTTTCCTCGTGCAGAATGATTACAGTTCGCCGAAGGCTCAGATGATGGTTAACATATTTTAACAATAAAGTATTCTTTCATTAAGGCATGTACGTTGTTTTTATAGACAATACTAATGCACACTCAATAGACTATAGTATAGTGTAAACATAACTTGTATCTACTGGGAAACCAAAAATTCATTTGATTTGCTTTATCGCGATATTCCCTTTATTGCAGTGGTCTGGAACCGAACTGGCGATACCTCCGACGAGTACCAGTATGTGTTCTGGTTCCAACACTCGGAATATTCCATCCAACCCTCCCTTGCACCCTAGAAGCCAGTGGATGTGATTACTATAGATTTGCATTTCTCAAGAGCTCCAGACTAACTGACACCCATTTATTTGTCTCTTGCCCTGTACTTTGTCTCACATAGTTCAACAGCATTAATCTGTAGTTCTCCCACTTATGCAAAAGGTATGTCTGCACTCCTGGCATCTATACCAAGCAAAATGTTTGGCAGTGGTGGCACAGGGATGAATTAGGCATGGTTTTTAGCCTTCAGGGCACTCACAAAGTGAAAGGGAAAAAGACACATGTTGGCACTGTTATAACACAAAACGGTTAGCTCTCTGAGTGGGCGGCCAAAGGTGTTGGTGACTGACTTGGGCCTTGGTGTGTTGCTTTGGTCACAGGTGGAAGGACGTTGTAAAAAAGTATCAATGAGAAGACGTGTGGAGAATGTTATTCGATGTGTGGACACCCCGTGTCCTCTTTCCCAGGAGCAGTTGTCCACCCAGCCTCAGCACCAAGAAAGACTCCGCCTTCCTGAGGAGCGGTTCACTGTGGCCTTGACTGGGACAGGATCAGGTGTCCCTTTCCATTCCAGTGGCTGGTGAGTTTAGAGTACAGTGTGGTACCCGCTTGTAGCACCTGCCAGTAACTGAAGGTACGCAGAGAGCCGTGGACATAGTCTCATTCTGTTGTAACTTCCCATCCTTTTGAAAGTTCTCTTTCCTTCTCCGTGCCTTTTATGTCATTTCTGTTCTAATTTTAAAAATTCTTTGGACATTTCTGGTCTAAGGCAGACAAAAGGGTTTAATGATAATAATACCGCTGTTCACCTCCTCAGGAGGACACCACTGAGCTGACAGTGACAGAGGAGCAGTAAATCAAATGGTGGAGAACCATGTTTCAGCAGAATAAACGGTATATAAAAAAACCCTGTGAAATAGACACGAGTTTTTGCTTCTGCTTCAGGTATATAAAGGCGATTCATGTGAGAACACATCCCCCCCAACCCCGGCCCCAGTGCTGAATTTGTGTTCTACCCAGTGCATTCTGGGTATTTCTAATGTATTCTATTAGGTTGTGCTAATAGGACTCGAGGGAGGCAATCATAAAGAAGCTTCATTGGGTCTGTCACCTCCTCCCTTTAAGTCCCCTCTGGGGGGCTACAGATCGCCATGGCTATAGGAGGAAACTCAGGCAGGACCCAAGATTCTTCTGCTCCCTCTTCACCCTGTCAGCAAAGATGGAATCTCAGTGGAGGAATGGAGGTGCCTCGGCCAGCATCGTACTAAGCTGTGCAGATTTGAGACTGGCCTATGCGATTGCTAGAATACTGCAGAAGTGACAGCGTGACTTTTGAGGCTAGGTATTGTAGCTTTGGCTTTGATCCCTTGATTTGCTCTTTGTGGGAGGAAGCCAGCAGCCATGCTGTCAGGACCCTCAGGAAGCCCTCTGTAGATGACATAGGGAAGAACCAGCCAAAAGCCATCACCAACTTGGCAGCTGTGTGGCTGAGCCACCGTGGAGTGGGTCCTCCAGCCCCAGTCCAGGCTTCGGATGAAGCAGCCCTGGATGGCATTGGCCCGCAGGGTCATCAGAGCTCCAGCCAGAGCTGGCCAGCCGGGCTTTTGAAACCTTGGGGTGACATGTTATGCAGCAAAGGGTAACTAAGAACAGAACAGTAATAGAAAGAAAGCTCTCCTTTGGCAGGGAGGATAACTTTCTTCAAAGACATCTTTTTCTAGCACCTTCTCTGTCTCCATACCACCTATGGACCAGAGGTGGTCGGTCATCTCTGGGAAAGAGACTATTTATGGGGTCATTTTAGGTCCTGACCAAGACCAGCTAACCCTGGGAGAACAAAAAGCGATAGTTTTCTGGGTGGCAGTGAGCTTTTTAATACACTCGGTTTTGTCTGAGAGATGAAAAAACTTAACATACGGGTCTTTGCCACTAATTTTGATTTTCCTTTGCAACTTGTTTGAAGACCTTATTTTAGAACATGCCACAACTTTCATTTTTACCTCCGGTTCTATTTTCTTTACCCAACTTGAAAATCAGTGGGACCAATGTCCCATTAGGCTATTCCCCTTCTCTATGTCCTCAGTGATACCATCTCTGCGAATTGGTTTTGAAAAAAGTTCTGCAGAACTTAATCGATTGAGTGTACCAACATCCCTGCCGCGGCCAGGTTGGGTAGCCATGGCCGTGGAGAAACGAGAAGTCCAAAACAGTAGGAATATTCATTATAAAACACAAGTCTGGAAAGCTGCCCAGGTTCTGGGAAAAACCTTTCAGCCAAAGAACTCAAATCCCTGTTCAGATTTGCATGAGTAAAATTCCAAAAAGTCTTTTCTCAGAGAAAGAGGGAGAGAAGGAGGGGGAGAGAGAGAGAGAGAGCGAGCCAGTCGCTTCTGTAGTTCTGACCTAATTCTGCTAATAAGGAATTTATTATTATTAAGGACTAGATAATTTGTTTAGCTGCTAATCACAGACTTATGTCCACCCAATAAGGACCTGGGCTTTCTTGGGGGCATTTGGGGAACTGAAGTTCCAGTTATCATGCTTCTTCTGTGTGACTCAGTGTAATGACCTCTCTGAGCCTCAGTTTCTTCCTCTGTGTGAATCTGAGAATATCCGTGGACCAGCGAGAACATATCACAGGGCTATGAAGTGTTGTAAATGCTTTACTTATCTGAGGTTTCATTATTATTTTGTCTTTTATATTTAGAATCGTTTTCTGGAAGAAGGGAGAAAACCAGCTTCTATGACATTATAAAAACATTAAAAGTCAAATAAAAAAAACAAGCTAATGCATGATAACTGTTAAGTAGGTTTCTGTTAATTGAATCATATTTCCCCCATTGATTTGCATAAAGAATAGTGATTGGTTTCCATGGGGGCAGGGGCTTACAACGAAGCAAAGTCACACTCAGAAGTGTAGGAGATCTTTGAGCAGTTATTTAAAATACCAAGAATCGGTCAGAAACGGAAGTTTAACGTGAGCGTGAACATACTGGATTCTTTGAAGAGAGGTTCATGCGTGGGGGGAGCTGCATATTTAGTGTGGGTGCCCTTAGCTAACCAGGAGAGTCTCCTGATGCCAAAGGAAGTAGAATCCTCCTGTTTATTCAGAAAAAAAAAAAAAAAAGATTTTCTTGGGTAAAGGAGATAAACAGATATGTTTAAGTCAGGGTTTGGCTGGGAGAATAAATTCTGCCCTGGAGATTCCAGGGAATAAGGGTTTTACTAAAGGAAATGAGGGGCATGGAGGCTTGCTGAATAGCTGGAGGAGGAAAGTTCAGGGATGTTCCATGGCCGGTCTCAGCCTGAACACGTTCTCATGAGCTCTGGTTCTCAAGAATGTCTGGGAAGCTCCCATCCTAAGTGAGACTAAGGCGGGAAAGTGGGAGGTTCTCAGGAACCCTCTGGGAAGCTGCTGTGAATGTCACAGGCCTGGCTGCTCTAGCCTCCAAAGCAAATAGCCTCCCCCTGCCCCCACTCCCGTGCCTTCCAGATCGAGCCCAGGCCTCTCATTGGCCGGCTCTCGCTGGGAAGTTCTCTCATTAGCTACCTCTCCCAATGGGAAGTCTTCCCATTGGCCAGCTATATCACTGGGAACCCTGCCAGAAAGGGCATTGTAGGAAATGCACCCTGCTTCTTTTGGGCAAAGCAGAAGGGAACTTAGAAGTGAGGGGATGATGCTGAGTCAGCGGACAGTCCAGTGCAAGGAAGGGGTCATTAAGGCACTCCCTGGTGGGTGCTGTCCCCTGTGCCAGTTTTAGGAAGAAGGTAGTATTCATTTTATAACCTTCTAATTTAAACAAAAAATGATAAAGTGAGGCTCAGAAAAGGTAAATATCGGGCCTAGAGTCACACAACTGGTATTTCGCCATCAGGATTCAATCTCACGTCTATACAAGGGAAAATCCCTTATGCAAGGGAAAATCTGGTATGTTATACAGCTAGACTCGTGGTTCAAACTCTAGCTGAATCAGAATCACAAGGAGGAATCAATCCACCCCCAGAGTGTCTGAGTCAGCAGGCCTGGGGTGGGGCCTGAGATCTGCATGTCACACAAGTTCTCAGGTGATGCCACTGCTGCTGGCCCAGGGCACCTCCAGAGCAGGGAGGTGACCCTATTCCTTATCTCAACCTCCTGGTGCTCGGGGCAGAGTAGAGCCTACGAAATGCCAAATTCGCTTTAATTATTTTTCCGTCCTTGCTTATAGCGTCAATGCTATGCTTGGCTCTGTACGTCTGTGCGTGAATTTGCCACATAGCCTTAGCAGGTATTCTCGGCTGAATGAAAAAGGATGGCTCCTATTTTTGAGTGCTGCCTGCCTTATCTGGAAACCAAGGAGGTACCTGGTTCCATGCATATTTTTCCTGATTGAGCCGGAATACCAAATTAAACTTTCGAGTTGATGACTTATTTATTATTTCATTGTGAGTTTTTTAAAAAATCAGCATTTGATAAGTAAATGGCCCAAATCTTACTTTGGCATTCATGGAAATAGCATTAATCTTGGGGAATTATTTGCTTATTCATTGAATATGTAATTTAATTCTATAGAAATTGCATGGCAATTTAGCACGCATTAATGAGCGGGTACTGTCTCATAGCTTAATGAACCTGTCATCTTTTTTTTTTTTAATGTAGGGGAAACATTTAAAGAATTAACAATTTACTGGGAAGAAGACTGTTCAGAAATTCAATGGATTTCACGGACCTTTATGAACCCTTTTGGGTACAGATACTCAGATTGCCAAAGGCCAGGTTGATGCGGGGTGAGGGGGCACTGCTATCTTTTACAAAAGAGATTCAGAAAGACGTGAGTGTGGAACCAAGTGACGCCTCCAACTCGCTAGAGGATGCTGGGCTGTCACTTCACCTCTGGGGTCCTCGCCTACGAAATAGGGCATTCTCATACTTATCTTCCAGGCTCACAGGGAAGGTTAAATGAGAAAATAGAAACGTTTTCAAGTGTAGTTGATTCTCAACAAAGGATTATGGTTATTATTGTGTTATAATGCTACTATTTACCTTAGCAAATATTTCCTCTCTTTTCTTCCTTTCCTTCCTTATTTTCTTCCTCTTTCTCTGACCCTTCTTCCTTCCTTCTATCCTGCCTCCAGTTTGTTGAGCACCTATTATGTGCCAAGTACTGTGATAGCTCCTCAGGATACAGTAGTAGGTGTGATGGACAAACCCCATCTTTGCTCTCGAAACTCTGATGAGAATGAGGATGGGGTGGGGGAGAGTATGCATAAAGAACTTCGCTTAAATGATTACCATACAGAAAAAGTTAACTTCTGTAAGAATGGGGAGGACAATCGTTATGGGGATTAGGAGATGACATCTAGTTGGGAGGATGGACAGAACTTGTGGAGGAAGTGGCATTTGATTTTCTTGATATTAACGTAGGCGATGCTGTTGGCGTCTCACCCAGATCCCCTTGCCTGGGCCAGCCCCGGGCTGGTTGCACCCTTTCTTGCGGAATTGCCCTCTGTCAATAAGTGCTCTCCTCCCTGAGTTACCTGGGAGGTCACACTTCCTTCTCAGGTGGCTCTGCTTCTTCCTCATGGGTGGCTCACCCCTCCAGGTGGCTGGTGGTCCCTTGCCTCAAACTGGGACAGTTCCGTGGTGCCATTCAGATCCCAGGGCTCCCCATGGCATCAGGCTGAGACTAGATTTCTGCTGATGTCACCCCATCCCTCTGCTATCTCTCTCTTCCCTTCTCCCTGCAGGTTTCTCTCCAAAGCGTTTCCCCAGCAAACCACTTAGGCAAACATCTCCATGTGGTGGCAACTTCTAGGGATTCAGGCGTAAGACAAACAACAACAGCAAAAACGACAACAGTACCGCTACCGATAACTTGATATCAGGAGTGTTGCGTGTGCTCGTTTATTTAATTCTTATAAAACCCTGCAGGTTGTTGTCTCTCTTTTGCAGATGAGGAAACCTAAGGTTCGAGATGGGGGAGGCACTCTGGCCCAGTGCACACAGTTGCCGAGCTGGGCGCCAAACCCAGGAAGTTTGTCCTGGGGTTCCATCCTGCAAGGCGCTTCAGGGCTAGCTAGCGTCTCTGCATGGTGCCAGGCCCGACAGCCTCGGTGGAAGAGCTTTGTCTGTCGGTGTAGGAAGAATGCAGTGTGGGGACTTGGGAAGGCTGAATTCAGACCTGTACTGATGGCCCCTCCCTGAGCCTTTTTTTTTTTTTTTTTTTTTTTACCTGCAAAATGGCTGGGCATCTGCTTTGCGAAGCTGTCTTGAGCATTTTGTGGGAACGAGCATTCTTCGCCCCGTGCCAGGCATCCAGCGGGTGGTCAGTTCATGGCTCCTATGAATTGGGACCCATCTGATGGGGAGGCAGAGAGGCTGATCCTAAGTGTGGGGGTGTCGGGGCAGTGGTGACGGGGGCATGGGCTCTGGTTCCAGAGCAGGGCTGGCTTGGCCATCGAGCCTCTTTCATTCTCTCTGCTGTGAGAGAATGAGTTGAAGCTGCCCAGGGTTGGGGCTGGGGCTGGGGTGCTGTCTTGATGTCCCTCAGTCCCCACCAGGTGGTTTCTCTTCTAGGGTCCAAGGTGGCTGCCTGGGAGCCACCAGAAGGGGCAGGGAGAGGGGCCTCCCCTGTCCGTAAGGACGCTTCCTGGGACATACGCTCTTCGCACTCACATTCCTTTGGGAAGAATCTAGTTTATATCTGCACCTTGCTGCCCGGGAGCCTGGAAAACTGGGCTTTTATTATTGAAAGAAATGGGGCAAGTAGCTGTCCCCTTCAGTGGACACAATCTGGGACACTAATGTGGTCACAGCTGGGAAGTTTTTATGTACACATGTATGTGCCAGCCACGTGTATGAATCCCCTTCTGTGATTTTCACAGTTGCCCCACGAGAGGCACTATTAGCCCCATGCCCACTGCCCTAGGAGAGGCACTATTAGCCTATGCCCACCGTATAGGTGACGAAACTCGAGGGCAGAGCTCAGATCTGATCCCGGGCCGGCCAGCTCTTGGGGCCACACACCTAACCACTGAGCTGCACTGCAGGTCCAGAGTAGGTAGACATGGTTAAAACTCGTGTGTTTGCTATTCACTAACCAAGCTACTCTGTCTCATAGGGTCTCAGTGTTTCCCATCTGCAAAATGGGGCTGACACACGTCCTTGACCGAATGGTCTCGTGAGCCGATGAAATGACAGCTCGGATGGTCCTTTGTAAACAGGCAAATGCTGGAAGAAAGATGAACTTGGTATCTTTTAGTGACCTTGGGAGTCTGGGTTCCAAAGGGGTTGGAGAGAGAGATGCTGGGATGACTTGACCACCAGCTCCCAAAACATGAGGTTGTATGCATGACATGCAATTTTTGGGGTGATCCTTGGAACGTAGCCTATACCCCTCATTATTTTAACCTCCTAACCCTGTGGGGGGTATGACCTTGCTCAGTGGGATGACTTTGCCTCTCTGTCCTACTCGGCAGGACTAACATAGTAGATGAAGGAAATCAAAAGAAAAAGAGATGAATATTTGCCATGTGATCAGATTTGCTCTGTCACGTGAAAGAGCTAGGTCCTGGAGCAAACTCGGGGAAACTTGCTCGCTAAACCTTGCTACAATGCCATCGGCCACTTCTCCCAGGACCAGAAGGAAAAAGCCTTTGTCACTCTTCGCTCGTGACTGATATAAGACTCAAGCCAGCTGAAGACAGCTTACAAGCGTCACTTGAGGGCCCGTCCACAGTGGGTCTCAGGGACTAATTGGAGTGCATGAGTGAGCAGCTTTTGGCTTGTGGGTCCCAGAGGTTTCTCAGCAGCTGCTACGGCAGAGGTTCTGCAGGGCGCTGTCTGTGCCGGCTGGGTCGATGGGTCAGCCGGGCCTTTTATACGCCGGCCAGGCTCCCCGCATGTCCGTTTAGGGTCAGATCTGGGGCAGAAAAAGATTTGGGCAAAAGGAATTTCATTTAGAACTTTTCAATGCTGTTGCCGCCTGTATGAAGGGGTTGCTCATTATTTATAGATCACACGACTGTGTTTTGTGTAGTCACCTTACTTGGGCATATACATAAGCAGAGGATAAGAGGGAAAAACAAAAAAATGCATTGATTTTTTTTTCCCCTTCTCATATGAAAGGTAGATGAAGCAATTTTATATTTGAGGTTGCCTGGATGGCATATTACCCAGACAACAAGAATTAGAATAGATTTAATCTTCTAATCCATACTAATGGGGCCATGAAAAACACTGTTTATTAAATTTATCTTTTTGACGTGTTTAATATATTCCATTGCAGTCTTGCAGCGTTTAAGTGCCGGCAAATGGTAATAGTGAACATTTATGAAATGTTTCTTGTGATTGTGCCAGGCACCGTGCTAAGTGACACACATGATCTCTCATTCAGTCCTCACCACAAAAAAAATGGAAAAAAAGGCTCAATAATTTGCCGAAGCTGCTTTAGCTAATAAGGAGGAAAGTTGGGGACTGACCCCGAGTTGTCCTCTGTGAATTCATGCACTCGACCATCGCACTATATGAATGACGGGGACGCTTGCAGCTGTGTGGTGGGAAGTCCCTTCCTGTTCTGGAAGTGACGGGTAAGAGACGTTCAAGGAACCAGTCCTGGGTGGGTGACCATTGCATGCTGAACACATAAATCTCATTTTGTGTCCTGAACACATGTTCGTGGTTGATTGGGCATCTTCTAGAACCTTTTCTATAAACCGAAAGAGAATTTAAAGTTTTTCTTAACCTACAGCTTCCAATAATATGGCAATATTTCTGACATGTAGCTGGTTCGTTTATTCACTTACATCGGCAATGGTTTTGTGATCGATCATCTACTGTGTCCTAGGGGCTAGATCTTTATCAGCCCACAAGACAGAGACTTCTACCCTCGAGGAGCTGACAGGACTGAGTGGGGAGCCAGATGATAAGCAACAAATATAATGATTAAGTAAATGATATAGTGATAAGTGCTATATTAAAAAATAACGATGGTTAAAAAGAGTCAAAAACGCTTATGGGTGGGGGCAATTTAGAACAGCTCTTTCTTCGAATATGATGTTTGAGCAATATTTGATGCAGCTGAGAGAATGACTTTTGGGACTATCTGGGGGAAAGTATTCTAAAAAGAAGGAACAGCCAGTCGAAAGGTCTAAGGGAGAAGCTGGCCTGGCAGGTTCGAGGAACAGCAGGTCTCAGTGTGGCTGGAACAGAGTTAGCGAAGGGGAGTAAACAAGAGGAAGGTGATGGGGCCAAGCTGCGTAGGGCCTTGTAGACCATTGTAAGAACTTGGGTTTTTATTCTGTGAATTAAGGAGAAATTAGAGTTTTGGAAAAAAAGGAGTGACATTCTATCATTTTAGCGAGCAGTTAGTATTTGCCATCATTGGCAAGATCAGGAAGAAAGAGATGGTTCCTGAATAAATCATAGTTTTCCAGGGAGAGATACATCAGTCAATAACTTCAATATAGCATGGAGAGTACTGCAGTGTAATGGGCAGATTGAAACTCAGTGTCGTGGTCAGTCTCCACCGTGAGCACTAGTGATCCTCGCCTTTTCATATGTTATGCCCTGTGTGGCAAAGCTGACCTGTGCAGCAGAAAGGATACTGCAGAAATGATGGTGTGTGACAAGTCTTCATCATGACTTTGAGCTTCTGCCTTTTTTTCTTGGATCCCCAGGAGAAGCTAGCTGCCCTGCTATGAGAATACTCAAGCAGCCCTATAGAAAGTTCCATGAGCTGAAGAACTGACACCACCTGTCAACACCAGGTACCATTTGCCTATCATATGCGTGAGCCATCCCAAAAACAGATGCTAGTGCCCCGCTCAAGCCTTCAGATGACTGCGGTCTCTTGGGAGACCCTGAGCCAGCACCTTGCAGGCAAGCTATCCCCAAATTCCTGGCCTCCACAAACTACAAGGCAGTGTGTTTATTATTGTTTCAAGTTCCTTAAGTTTTGAGGTCATTTGTTACACAGCAGGAGATAACTGAAAAACTCAGCAACCCAGTCTGGGAAGGGTGGAGACTGTAATCAGGAGAGACTTCCTGGAGGAGGTGATAACTGAGTTTGTCTGAAGGGTTGAGTAAGAATCCTGAGTCAGAGCCAGTGCAGAAGAGAAAGAGTGTTGAGGCAGTAAGAGCTTTCTAAGTGGAAGAAAGGATGAGTGCTGAGTCCTGGATACTGCTCAGTTAGGGCTAGAAAACTCAAATGCCTGCCAGGCCTCGGCATGCAATGAAGTGCACGAAGCAGGTGGTTTACGCTGAGGCACACTGTGCGTGAGGGTGTGGCCAGTGACAAGTGGACAGCCCAAGTCCCTCAGCCCCAGCTGACTGTTGCTATGCTTGGATATAGGCCCAAACAGCTCAGACCTTCCAATGCATCAGGAGGAGACAAAAATTGTGTTTTATTATTAAGTCTCCTAGTTTTCATACTTAAACCTCTGTGTCCAAGTGCTCTCCCACTCCCCCATTTGTAATCTCTTGCTCGAGAGGTCCTTATGAGTCTGGGGAAAACCTAGCTTTCCTTGTGTGCTCATCATAAATCTTTGTCCTCTGCCTCCAGGTTAGCCCGGGTCCCCTGTGACTGGTGCAATGATTAACTGCCTCTGGTTTAATCACCTCAGTGGTGGCGATTGACACCCACGCTCCACGCACCACTCGTGAGAGGAAAGGAAGCCAGTATTAATCCATATGCAGCATTCCAGAGCCCCTCGGCAAAGCCACCTGTAGCCTAACACACTTATGCTGAGGCGTCCAAGCAAACTCGTGGAGTGCAAGGGGATAAGTAAGTCCCCAGGACAGTGAGCCCCGTGTGTGTTTGTGTAGGATGGTGCTCATAGGAAGGCTCCAGGGCTGGCACTTAGTGTGAGCTTTTGAGATACTCGTATGTGGCCATGGGAGGGTTTCTATGCTAGAGAGAGAAGCCGGCGAGTTCATTCTGACCTGACTCTGTGTCAGGCATGAGGCTGACTATGTGTCAGGCATGAGGCTGTACAGACAGTAGCTCATTTAACCCCCACAGCAGCCATTGGAAATTGGTGCCATCGCGAGCCCATTGCCCAGATGAGGAAACTGACTTGTCCAAGGCCTCGTGGCCACTAAGAGGAAGGACAAGGACCTCTTTCAGGCCCCCCACATTCCTATCTACCTTTCCGTGTTTTCCTTCTTGGTGTCAAAAAAGAGCAAGCAGTGGGGTATCTGAGTTTTTATTTGAAACTCCCCCATAACAATCTGATCGAAAGGAGGGTAGTCCAGGGAATTTGTGAAACTATTTGCAGAGAACACTGTTGTTTTTTTCTTTCTTTCTTTTCATGAAGTGTTTTTCTTTCCTCTCATTCCAACCCCAAGTCACCTCCTTGGTGACACTACTGACAGGGACCTAGATATGAAAGGAATTTCGAGGACAACCCACACGTCAGAGTTAATCACCTACTTTGCACAGAGCTCGTAACTTAGAATCAGGTGAGTCAGAATTCTTTCCTTGTTGGACCCAGTACCTTGATTTGTGGTGGAAGGTGATATCAAGCAGAGGAAACACTATGGGTTCTAGAGCCTAGGAAAGGTGGGTTTCGATCTGGAGTCAGTCATCAACCTGCTGTGTGACCTTGGATGAATCCTGTAACCTGTCTGATCTCAGGCTCCACTTCTATTATGTGGGGACAAGGATATTTAATTCACAGTGTCCCCAGGGCTCCACACGGCGCCTCGTACAGTGGGCACTCAACGGAACCTTGTTGAAGGAACGGATGAATGAATGAATGAATGAATGAGTGACTGGTTAGGAAAGGCTGCAGAACAGAGGGGACCTGGAGTGTTCCTGGAGACAAAACAGAGGGAGGAAAAAGCTATGTGATGGTGAGAATGTCAGACTTAGGGGACAGTGAAAGGCCAAGATGGCTTCTTGTGGGGGAGAGGCTGGCCCAGGAGGGGCTGCCACTGAATTCCTCATCCTGATTCAGTTTCCTCTGAGACCCACAAACACCCCTAGGTGCTGACTGTAACAGTTCCTTTCATCTCCCCTCTCAAATTGCTTTGCAAGTGTTAATTAATTCGCCAAACTCCCAGTGAGGTAAGTATTATTTATCTGCCTTTAGTAGATGAGGGAACTCAGACACAAAGAGAAGTGGTTCGCCCAGGGCAATGGCTAGATGGGAGCCTTCCTTCCCACTCTGGTCCCAGAACTGCCGAAATGCAGTGTGAGAGAAAGCAGCAGACAAAATCAGATCCCTTTGCTTTCCTGCCTCCGACACCCTCGCATATACAAGAAACAGAACTAGGGCCCAAAAAAGTAAAAGTCATCATAAAATAATATTTCTTATTTTAATTTTTTAAAAGACCTCCAATACATTCCCAAATGTCCACTTCCTTTCATCGTTTTTCTAGGATTTGTGGGCAATGTGGATAGGGGATTGTTCAGTAAAGTGTTGTCCTAATATAATTCAGACTTAAAAGGTATGCTTTATATTTCTTGTCAGTAAAATAAGAACCTTTCCTCAGCGTGTTGTTGGGAAGATGAAACAAGCATATATATAGCAGGTACAGATCTATTGAAAGCACCTGGGAAGAGATAGTCACGATGACGATTTGTGTGAAGCCAGTAGAATACCCATCCTGATCTTTCAGGTAGCTCCTGGATACTTCCACTCAGGTGTCCTGCTATCACCATGGTTCATTTATTTGACCACACTTTATCATCCTGCAGGCACTGTGCTAGATTTTCGGAATGTAGCAATGCACCGGGCATCCAAGGGCTCTGGACTCTGGTTCCCCGCTGTCTTATTGCTCAGTTTAGGAGCCAGATGTTAAAAAAAAAAAAAAAGAATCGGATAGTGTAATAGTCATGCTGAGGCGAGTATGAGCTGCAAGAGGTCTGTCTGTCTGTGATGCTCTGAGGGGGTTTAAGAGAAGGGCTTCCAAGTCATAGAGGGCAAAGAGGCCACCTTGGGGGAAAGGATGCTCTCGCTGGGATCTGAAGGGTGATGGAAATAAGCAAGAGAAGGAGCGAGGAAACGGGGTACAGAACGTGCAGAAACGCATCAGACTAAAGAGATACAAAAGCATCCATCCAACAGCCATGAGCAAGTTAGAAGGGATGTCTGCCCTTGGGAGGAGAGAGAGGCTCAGGTGGGACACTACTAGCCTGGAGGAGCGGGATGCAGGTGGTGTGAACTCAGTACTCCCACTGCAGTCCAGTTTGCTAAGGAACATAGAGAAGGAGCTAGAATTGTGCAGAGACCTTCGTGCGTGGCTCTGCCTGGAGAAGTTGAGGGAGGCTTCCCACAGGTGGCATGGGAGCTAGGATTTCTTTCACTCATCAGTGAAAATGACTGAGTTTCTACGAGATACCAAGCAGCAGACTGTGCCCTGGGGTAAGGGCGGGAGCAGGAGACAGTCCTTGTCCTAAAGGAGGTCACCGTGGAATAGGAGAGACGAAGGATCCCGTGTGGGTGGGGGAAACAAAAGGAGTGCGAGCCGGTTTTCCCGTCTGCCGTGGGGGCACGATGGAGGAGGGGCATGCCAGCAGGCGCAAGCGGACGTAACTGAACAGTGAAGACAGTGATGCTCTCTGGCTCCCTAATGATAACGAATGGCGCCTTGTGTTGGCTCAGCACGGCACAGCTTAGGAGGCATACGCATTAACTCGTCGCATAGTCGCAACAGCTCAGCAAGGAGGTGAGATGGGTGTCATCACCCGCATTTTAAAAGCGATGCACTCGAAGCTCAGGAAAGAGAAATTAAAAGAACAATTTGATTTTTTATAGCTATCGTGCCCTTTGTGGACAATACATCGGAGGGCTTGGGGTGTGTGCTGATCTAGTATGAATGTGCTTCCTATGAGTTGTTTTATCTGAATCTCAACCCTCCCAGGGGTTCCTGAAAGTTCACGGCTGAAGATGAAATCCTGGTTGCACACATCAGAACTTCCCCGGGAGCTGCCCAGACCTCTCTTCAGCTCACCTGCCGCAGGTGATGTTTATCTGTTTCCACAGTTACTCTCTGAAGAATAAGGAAGCCGGATTTCTTTACAAAACGTACTCTACATTGGGGGACCATCCCCGAGATCATGTTGGTTGGCACACTTTTGAGAGTGAAAGGGAGTTGTGATTCATAATCACATTAGGACCACAGGCATGAGCTGGGACTGTCCCTGGCAAACTGGGACATCTGGTCACCCTACCTCTGAGTCATCCTTCTCACTAACTGGATTCAGATTCTTTCTCCTACCCTCACTTTTTCTGAATCACTTACTCATTCCATCATTGGACAATCATTGGTGAATGTCCCAGCTCTGGGCTGCCAGGGATGAAGTATCCTGGCCTCTTCTCAGGAGAAGCACTCAGTGGACTCTGACCAACTGCCCTGGCCGTGCAGACAGGAAACTTCCGGTAGCGTTCATGAGCTGTCTTCACACACGTTAATGAGTAAATCAAAGGCGATGTTCCAGAGGGCAGAGGCCATGCCCGCTGTGCCTCCCACAGCACGAACACCCGTGGGTGTGTTCCAGAAGCTCCACGAGTCCTGCCGGGCAGGGCCTCTCAAAGTGGCAGGGGGACTCGTCCCTCCCCGAATGCAGCAGTGCTCAGCTCAGGATTCCTGGCGGGCCCCCTACTCCCAAGTGCCTTTCCCCTTTCTCTTTCCTTTGGTTTCTTATGCCTTGAAACACTGATCACACAGTCACTAGTTATGTGTGTGTAGTGGTTTAAGGCGTGTTGGATTGGAAGGTGAGAGCTTGTCCTCAGCGACCAGCAGAGGCCTGGCTCGGGCAAGTCTTCGCAGTATTTGCTTGCTGACCGATTGATTTAAGGTCCAAGGCATGGACTGACTCTGATGAGGACCCTGGCGAATAATGAGCTTCCTGGGAGAATAATGGGGTGTGAGAGGGACTGGAATGGGGCTTATGGATCAGGCGCTGATGAACAAAAATTACTTACTTGAGTGAGACATCCAAAAGGACAGTCTGGCTAAGGAGAAGGAATGAAATGCCACCTCTAGGGGTCCTTCTTCAGGTCCCCAGGTAGGGGTGGCAGCCCTTCTGCGCTCTCCAGAGGCGGGCATGCCTTGACACCAGCCGAGCAGATAAGTGGAATAAGGAGTGGGATTTCCCACCTGGACTGAACGGAGGCCCCGCTTCCAGGATTCCAGATGTCCAGGTGTGGCCAGTGGCCAGATGTGTAGCGTCAGCCCAGCTGGCATGAGGTGGTGTTCCCAATGCGCTCACTCATTGGGCAACCCCAAGCTGGGACAGGTGTTGCTCGCTGGATGCACCGCAGGAGTATATCAGCTGAGTGGCCCTGGAGGGTTCTTGCCCGGGGGGACCTTTGAAGAAGGCTCTTGACTCTGGCAGTGAGCAGAGCGGGTGGAGACAAGGGCTGGGCTCCTCTGGGCCAGAGAGGGAGAGGCTAGAGCTGCATTGAGGGTCTGGTGGGTGTTCATAGCTCATTTCACAGGCTGCATCTGCTGCAATGCTCAACCTAAATAGAACCCGTAGCCCAAATGCCAGGTTCGAATCCCACCCTCACCTCCTGCTGGCCCTGTGGCTGAGGGCCAATTCATTACCATTTCTTCCTCAGTTTTCTCATCTGCAAAATGAAGATGAAACAGTGACCACTTGACAGGGTTCTTGTATGAGGTAAGTAATATATATGTACAGCCCTGAGAGAATTTTCTGGCACCAAGTGTTAGCTAAACGTGAGACCAATAAAATTCCTTTTACACAGTTTTCCAACGTGCTCTATGCTCTTGTATTTCTTTACTCTTAACCTTTCCCCAGTTCCTACCTGCCTTAACCCTACCACTCTTTCTAGGCCTGGCCTCATGACCTCATTCATTCATTCATTCATTCATCTGGTCAGCAAACCTCATTGGGTACCTACCACTTGCCAGAGATTGGTCAGAGTGTTCTGTAACACACAGGCCAAGTTCTTTTCTGCAAGAAGCCTCCAGTCCATTGGGGGCAGATCAAATAGTAAGATAAACAATTTAACTCAAATAGAAAATAATACATTCCCTAAGACAGACAGACAGAGAGATGAATGGGAGTCAGTACTTTTAGTAAGAGAGAGAGCTTGGAAAGCTGCCTGGAAGAGGTGTCACCCAAGCTGGTTCGGAAAAGATGGTTTATTTAAAAATGTATCAGCCCCTCTTAGTCCTGATTTGCTTTCTACTGTTTCTGTTACCTGTAGTCCAATTCCAGAAAAAAATACTTTATATATTTTAAATTATGCAGCGTTCTGAGTAGAGTGATGAAATCTCATGCTGGCCCGTGCCGTTTTATCTGGGGTGCGCATCACCCCTTTGTCTGGCATATCCACGCCGTACGCACTTCCTGCCCATTAGTTGCTTAGGAGCTGTCTGGGGCACCAGGTGGACTGTCGTGTAATCGCAGTGCTTGTGTTTAAGTCACCCTTATCTTACTTAATAATGGCCTCAACGAGCAAGAGTTGGTTAAGCTTTACCAGAGGTATATACTGGCAAGGAAAAATGTGTTTGGTTTATCCACGGTTCCAGGCATCCATGGGGGGAAGTACTATAATAGCAATAATAGCCCCCATTTTTCAGCACTGGCTCTACGCCCTGTGCTATGTGCTTTTCATGGATTCTCTCTTTGCAACAAAGCCTAGGAGGGCCCTCCCTTTACAGGTGAAGAAACTGAGGATTCAAACAGATAACTGGACCGTCCGAGGTTTCATAGCTACTAAGTGAGGGATCAGGATTCGATTTTAGGCTGCCTGCATGTAGAGTCTGTGTACCACTGAGCCCCGCTGAGAGGGCCCCGGCCTCTTCATGCCGGGCCCCTCTCCCTGCAGAGACCCAGGGAGTCCTCGATCCAGGGCTGCCGCATCCTGAAATGTGTCTGGCACTGTATGGACCATGTGCACATCAGCCATCCTAGCCCTAGCTGGTCCCCATAAATCCCCGTGAAGTGAGTAGCGACGAGCAGTGTTTGTTTGCGGACTGCTTACCAGATGCTCAGCTCTCTTCTAAGAACTCCCCATTATTAACCATTCATCCCTCACAACCACCCTGCAGGGGGAACCATTAACATCTCTGTTTTGTTGACAAAGAAATAGAGGCACAGAGAGGTTAAACTACTTGCCTGAGAGCACACAGCTAGAGAGCGGCAGTCCTGGATGGGAGAATTCTCTGGTCTTCCCAGTTCTGTAAGGCTGTAGCTTTATTTTCTGGGTTTCTGTTTGTTTAAGTTTGTTTAGGTGTTTGTGGTTTTTGCCATGCCCCTCTTCGCTAAGGTGACAGGAACTCAGCCTGGGGTGGGAGCACTGACAGGGGGCCCAGGCAACCCAGGAAGCAGCCCAGTGGATGCATCCTGAGGGTGAGAGAGGGCATCTGGATGCCCTTTCTTGGATTTGAAAAACCTAGGGCTTGACAGGATGTAGGAATTACCTGCCTTTTGCTGTTGCTGACTCAGGGAATTAGGCTGGCACACGCTGGGGACTTACAAAGCGTACCTGTGTCCGCATGAATATTTGGGAACAAGTCCAGTGGAATTTCCTAGGAGGCCAGGCTTGCAGAGACCCCACTATCAACAGAAGCCCCCAGGTTTGCAGAAACCCCCAAGTGTGAATTCTCGCTTCCCTTGTCTTTCCCCTTCTGCATGTATCTGTCACTCTCTCCCTAGACTGAGGTCTGCCCTGAAGGCAGGGACCAGATCTCATTCATCTTCACACACTCTGTTCCCACCAAGC
Organism: Macroglossus sobrinus; assembly: GCA_004027375.1. Classification (NCBI taxonomy): domain Eukaryota; kingdom Metazoa; phylum Chordata; class Mammalia; order Chiroptera; family Pteropodidae; genus Macroglossus; species Macroglossus sobrinus. The sequence continues at coordinate 77,030 of PVKZ01003557.1, forward strand.
ACCCGCACGATGCTCAGACGTAACAGGTGCTGCAAACATAAATAAAAGCACTGCCCACCACGTGGCTCTCCGGTACTCTTCCTTGTGGCAGGGGTGCTCCGCTTCCTCGTTGTGTGAGCTTCTCTGCTCCTTTTGCCTCTCTGGGCCTCCATTTCTTCCTGATGGGAAGATTAAATGAGATAATAAGGGATTTAGAACAGTGGCGGGCACGCGGTAGGTATTTCGCTGCCGTTATCTCTTCTTAACGTTATTAACACACAGTTAATATCGCCAAGCTATTTGGCATATGTGCTGGGAGCCCTGCAGTTGAAGAATCCTGGATTTGAACCCTGACGCCTCCTGGGTCTCAGGTGAGTCGCTACACCTGTGTAAGCCTTGATTTCTACGTCTGTCAAGTGGGGATAAAGTTTCTACCTTACAGGGTGCTGGAGATCTGCACATAAAGTCCTTAGATTAGATGGGACACGTAGTAAGCGATCGGGGAACTCCGGTGGCCTTGGTGATGCCCATGGCAGTAATGATGCTGCTGGTGAGAGTTTGTAGCACAACTCCAATTTCACAAGCGAGAAACAGGCAGTGGAGAGGTCTGTGGTTAGTTTTAGGGCTGCCATCCTCCAGGAAATAAGAAAGCTACACTTCCTTATTGTCTTGAGCAGCTTAAAAATAAATTGTAAAAGAATCTGTGATGGGTCATCCTACCCTGTCTTATCCCAAATCCTCTTGGCCCCTTTGAAAAAAAGGGGCCTCTTCTTGTCCTTTGCAGGCATCTGTGGCTTTGGACATCTTGCTTCTGAAAGGCAGCGTTCTCAGAATCGTGGAGCCTCTCTCTTCATCGTCCTCCAGTGGACACTCCAAACGGCCCTGGGCTCCATCGGTCAGCCTGCCATTTCAAGACTGATCTCTCTGTCTTATAGAGGTCTCCTTTTGGCCTTGTCCTTCTGGGGGACGTGAGCCTGAGAGGAAGCGCGGAGGCCAGCATGCCACATTTTTATTTGTGTGGTGGCAAGGCCCAGTGCAATAAAACCCAGGCTAAAGGGACAAGAAAAATGCCTTTTCCCCTCTCTCTGCCAGGCCTTCCCCGGGCCATCCAAGCTGCAGAGCTTACCCCTGGACCATTTGCCTCGCTAGCTTTGGCACTTTATGAGGGTGACAGCCCCGCACAGTGGAGCCGCAGGCCCTCCCCAGGTTTGAAGAAAAAACTGCAAGCCATAATACACATAAAATCCTAATGTGCCTTCAAAATTACCTCATCTTTTATTTAGAGGTTATTCCGCCCTTGTCTTCCTTTATCGCTCTTTATATGACTGAAGTGGGCGAGCAGCACCAAATGAGGCCATCTCGGTGGCTGAGCAGAGGGAGTGTTTATGGCCTAACTTTGGCGAGGCAGCGAGGCCCCCAGAGTCCCCTCAGTTGGGTCCCCCTCTCCCCTCTCTGAAGCCAGCTTGGTCCATTTGGATGCTGCTGCTTCCCAACCCAGTCTGTTTTTACACTGTCCTTCCAAACGTGGCTTTTATTGGATTGCTAAGTGAAAGGGAGGTGCCTTTCAGAGAAGCTGTGATTTCTGAGTGGGCTGCAAAAGCCACCCTGGCCAAGGCTGAGGCTTTGACACTCCCAGTGCACAGCTTCGGCTCGGCGTTTCCTGTGAAGGTCCTTGTTCTCTGAGCTCAGGATCCTTGACATTTAAAGGCCAAGAAGTGCTGTGATTTACTCTTAAGCTCAGTTTGGAGGAGGAGGTGAAGGGGAATGGAGAGATGGCTTTTTTTTTGCAGGCTAACACGGGGGTTTCAGATGTTATTAGCATTACGTGAGAATCGCCTGGAGGGCTTTTTGAAACGTGGGGTATGGGGGTCCTACCCTTACAGGTTCTGATTCTGTTGGTCTGGGGTGGGATCTGGGATTCTGCCTTTCCAAGGAATTCCTTGGTGCTGCTGATGCTGTGGCTCCATGGGCCAAACTTTGAGAATCACAGGGCTAAAGAACTCAGTGAATTGAGGTGAGGATGTGTGTGTGTGAAAGAGACAGAGAGAGATTTGACGAAGACCACGCCCCCCAACACACACACACACACACACACACACACACACACACACACACACACACACAGTGACTTCTGCTTTCGGAGGAAAATTTCCAAGCTAGCGTGAAGATGGGCTTAAATCACAGTGAATTAGAGTCTCGATTAGAACCAAGAGGCCCTGGGACATAGAACTGATGCAGCTCAAAGAGATTTCCCGCTGCAGAGATTTAAAGGGCCAGCTACATCGCACTTTGGGACCAGCCCAGAGACTGGTCCTGCTGGAAGCCACCTGTGTCCTCTCCCTTTCGCGAGTCTTGGAGATCGAAAGGATCTCCAAGGACAGAGTGGCCACTGCTCTTTAAGCAGTATAGTATAGAGTCTGGCGTCAGACCTGTGTGAGTTTACCTTTTTGATCTTGGGCGTGTTAGTAAACCTCTCTGAGCCTCAGTTTCTTCAGCTGTAGAATGGGATAAAATGAGTATCAACTCCAGAGGATGTATTAAGGAATAAATGAAAATAACACATGTTAACATCTCCCATCACAGTGCCTGGACGTGGCCAGTCTCAACCAAGTATTATATTAAGCATGGTCTCTTTTCCGAGAATCTTCCAGCATTTTCTTAGCTTCGATGAGCATCTACTGAATACTTACTATGTGCCAAGATTTTTTTAGACTTATCATTTTATGTAATCAACCAAAATGGTTGAAACAGGCGTCCCATCCTATTTTAGCGACGAGAAAACAGCGACTCAGAAGGTTAAGAAAACGGTCCTGTGTATTTAGAAGCCATGAGGCTTACGAGTGGTATGCCCGAGATTATCCCTGGCCTCACTGGTTCCCTTCCCCCGCCAGCCCAGGTGGAGCTGGAGTTTGCTCTCGATGCTGCAGGTAAGAGAGCTGCGTGATGTGAAACCTCGCCCTCTTCTACCCTCTAAGGGCCTGGCTGGTGTTTTGCAAAGATTTCCATCGGACCTAATCAGGTTCCCCTCGTGTCACGAATGCAACAACTTTGCGATCACCTATGGCGCGTCTGCTACGTATCCAGTGCTATTCTAACCACTAGAGATGGTACCACGAACACAATAGCCGAAAGGGACTTCCCTCCCGAGCTTCTGTGCTCCTTGGAGGGATGATGGTGGGCGTGGTGGTCACAAGCATATAAGCAAGTCTTTCAGGTAAAGGAAATAGCAGGACAAAGGTCCCGAGTTGAAGGAATTGCTTAGAATGTTCCAGGAATAGCCAGGAAGCCCATGGCCGGAGTGGAGTGGATGGGAGCGGGGGAGGGGAATGGCAGGGGGGCGCAGAGCATGTAGGACCTCACGGAATTTGGCCTCTACGCTTAAAGGAGAAGCCGCTTTTCTTGGCGTGGGTTCCACCAGGTGAATATCCCGGGATGAGGATCTGAGCGTTTTATGTGAGAAGCGATTCCAGGAAGCACCGAACGAGGAACAGGGAAGCGGGACAGGAAAGAGAAAGAAACCAGTAAAAGGGGCACCTTCAAACTGGTTACCGGTGAGGGCCACTGGCGCTCAGTCCTGATGGGGCTAGAGGATACTTTCAGGCTATCGTGATCCACCAGCTCCCCAACTGCTGACGGCGGAGGGCTGCGCCAGGGGCATTAACCATCTGGCACTTTCTGTTTGCCCCATTCTTGGCTCTGGGAGCCTTTGCAGCCGGAAACAAGGCTGTGAGGCAGAGAGTTGCAGGTAAATGGCCTTTGGCTTGTGCAGGTGAATGCACAAAGGACGTAGCCAGGGCACCGAGGCTTTTACGACACCTCCGGGGAATGACGTGATCCAACAATATGCGCATGCACATCGTAGTCCCAATTCGATTTTTAAAAATTACATGTAGGTACAGAAAAAAGGCATGAAGAAAAAGAGGCTTAATGCTGTGTTATTTTCTTTTTTTTGTGTGTGCTGTCACATGTATTCCTTTTATAATGGTAAAGAAGTACCTTTTTTTTTTTTTGGAAGAATTAACCTTTTCTGCTAAACATGGAGTGAAGGGCTCCTGACCAAAGCTTTGAGGTGAGCCGAGTGTGGGACTGTCACAGGTAGGCAGTCTGCAGTGCAGAATTTGCTAAGGATGAGTCCCAAAGTGATGATCTGGCATCCTTGTGAAATATTTATGTTGTCTTCTCCGGTCAGGTCTCTGTTGGCAAAAAAAATAAGCTGAAGGTAGAGAAATTTCCCAGAGAATCTAGTTCTAAGTTACAAAATTCTCCTCCCCGAGCCCACAACACACACAATTGCCTGAGAAGTCTGGGCAAATTAGGCCTCCTTTTTCTCTATCTCTGTTTCTTTCTCTCTTCCTCCTTTCCTTCTTTTTTACTTCTACCTCCCTGTATACCTCCTACTCTCTCTCCCTCCATTCTGCTTTCTCCTTGTTTCTTCTTTCTTCCATATCTGAGTTTTAATCTTCATCTTTCTTTCTTTTCATTCATTCAACAAACATTCACTGGGAGTCCACCAGGTGCCAAGAAATGTGTTAGACGATAGGAATACCATTCATTAATTCATTCACTCATCATTCGTTTGGAAAACATTGAGTCCCTATGATGTGTCAGGCACTGTTGCAGGCATTGAATACGCAGTAACGAGCACAACAAACAAAAGTCCTTGCCCTCTTAAAATTTATACTCCAAAGCGGGGAGATGGATAATAGATGAGATAGATAAATGCATAGTACATTAGATGGTGACAAAGTAAATGGAGAAAAATGAGGTAGAAAAAGAGCATAGGAAACGCTTGTGTATGCAGGCTCTCATTCTTAATTTTAAGTGGGCTGGTCAGGGAAAGTCTCACTGGACAAGAAGTAGCATTTGAACAAAGACCTAAGACAGTGTGGGAGGCAGTTATATAAATAACTGAGGGAAGAGCGTATTTGAAGAAGCCGGCAAAGCAGGTGCAAAGGCCCTGAGGTGGGAATGTGCCCAACATGTTTAAATAACTGTAAGGAGGCTGATGTAGCTGGAGAAGAGCCAACAAGGGGACAGGTGATAGGAGATAGGGTCAGAGAGCTACAGGTGGGTGAGCTTGGGGGGCTGGGCAGATTTTACAGGCCCTCACAGACCAAAGGGAGGACATGGACTTTCACTGTGAGTGAGGTGAGGGGTCCATGGAAGGCTTTTGAGCAAGAGAGGGACGTGATCTGATTCATAGTTTACCCACTTCTTCCTGGCGGTTGTGAGCCTTAGTAAGTAAGGATTCGGCCCGTAGACTCGTGGGCGAGAAAATCCTTCAAACTCTTAGGAGATAGAAAGAAATAAAGCACCATGAAAGAATCAATCCTGGGGACAGAGGGCATAGAGGACAGCATCCGTGCCTGGACCGGGCAAATTCGGAGCGGGCGTCGGGAAGCACGTCTCAGAGGTGGGGTCCGTGGAGCTGACGCCTTAAAGCTGCTTGGACCACGCTGGCCGAGGGCCGAGGAGAGAGGCAGGAGGACGAGCACAGCAGAGGTGTGGAGGCTTCAGAGAACCTGGCTCATCGGGGAGCCGCAGGCAGTTTTCCGTAGGGCGGGAACAAAAGAATACGAAGTAGTGAGTGGCAAGGGAGAACCAGGAGTGGGGAGAGTCCAAAGGGGAGAGAAAGCCAGAAGCCACATCTGGAAAGTCTTGTCAGCTCCAGGAGGCCCCGGAAAAGAAGCAAAGGGGGTCCCTGCAGGGTGTCAAGCAGAGGACGGCAGTGACCAGATTATGGCCAGAGCCGTAGCACGGACACAGGTGAATGCACACAGCTTTCGTCTTTCAAGTCGCCGTTGCCCCTTATTCTCCCAGGAAATAGTTTGTGATGTCACCAGGACGTGGCGGTATCTCAGTGAAGCCCCACCCTGGTGAGCCATGTGCCGTGACTGATGATGGCTCAAGCATGGCCACTCCTCAGGTGCCAAGCGATAGGTGGCTACTCCAGCCCTGCTGAAGCCCCGGGAATTTCACGAGCAAATCTCCGTACCCCGGACCTGGAGAGAAAGGGCAGGTGGATTCTGCCGTTTACCTTGATCCCCCGGCGTCTGCCCCCAGGAGCAGGAAACTGGGGCTTCCAGAGAACATCTCGCTTAAGACAGTCTCATTGCACAGGTGGCCTGAGACAGGCCTAAGGACCCTGGGGGCAGGTACCCAGTGTGGGCAGTGAGCAGTACCAAATAAGAGGCCGTCTCTAACGGTGCCTGACATTGAGAAGTGCTGTAAAATTAGCCGTAAAGCAGGGGAAGGGGACACAGGGTGATGGAGGATGCCGTTTCAGGTAGAAGGCCAGGGAGCTCCCAGAGGCCTGAGGAAGAAAGGTAACAGGCAGGTGTCAAAAGAAAAACGTTTGGGTGGAGGGAGTAGCAGGGGAAGGCGGCCAGGTGGGAACACACCTGGTAGGTTTCAGAGCCGGTCGGTGAGGCTGGCAGAGGTGCGGAGAGTCGGGGAAGATGGGGCAGGTGTGTGAATGGCCTGGGGCACGTTCGCGCAGGGCCTTCTGGGTCATCGGAGGGGCTCGGGCTATCGTGCTAAGTGTGGAAGATTTTGAACTGTGGCGATGTGACTGCATTTGTGCCACGAGGGGTCATACTGGCCTCTGTATGGGGAGCAGAGCAGGGAGCAAGGCCAGAATCACGGAGAGACCAGGAGGAGGTCCTGTAGAGTCTTGGGGGCCTTGTCTGCCAGCAGGCGGGGTGGAGGGGGGTGAGCAGGCCAGACTGGAGCTCTGTTTTGAAGGTGACCCTAAAGTCTATGAGATGGCGTTGTGTCATTCTACCCATATTTACTGTGCTCATACCATGAGGATGCAGAAAAGAGACCACGTGATTCCCGTCCCCATATTCTCCTGGCGGTGCAGGGGAATATACACAGCACTACAGACCAAAATACGACAGAACCAGAGGGTACATCACGAGGAAAAGGCCAGGGATGACCTCACATGGCAGACGGCATTTGATCCGAGTCTTGAAGAGAGCGCGGGAGTCTGCTAAGTGGGCAGAAAGTTCAGGACAGAGGGCGTCCTGGCAGAGCGCCCCTCCCCCCACTGCCCTGCTAAGGGGTCAGAGAGGACCAGTCCCGACTGAGGCTCCCTACGGCATTGGTGTTCTTGCCGGCGCCGAGAAGAATTGGTTTGATGGGCAAAACACGGATTGGTACGTTCGAGAAACTGCAAGTCGGTTTGTCACCTGGATCCTAAAATGTGATGAGGGTGTGGCACTGTGTCTCTACATTCTCCACATTCCAGGGGACTCGGGGGTAATTGAGGTGACCAGTTGGCACAGCCCGCTTCATACGATTGGGAAGAGTCAGCAGCACACAGCATGGAGCAGGATGCTGCTAAGAGGTGATGGGAGTGCTGCTTCCCACTCACTCTTGGTTCTACCTTTGAACTTGGAGGCGAGCCTGAGGAGACCAAGGGTGGGCAGGGCTAAGGCATTCTGATGAGTGCAAACAGGGGGAACCTGAAGGTGAGTGAGAGGTTCCAAAGAACCTTCCAGAGAGTTCACTCTGGAGTGCTGAGGAAGATGGAGTGGATGACGTCAGCCTAGTTGAGGGAGAAGGCGGCTGAAAGCCTGATGCAGACACCCACTCTTCCTTTGTAAAACCTTTGGGACGCATCCCCGATTCTTGTCTCTGCTCACTCCTCCTGGGCCCCCGGGAAGGGGAGGCTCTAGAACACACAGGAAAATTCAGACAAGTGGAGAGAGGATGGGATGCGAGTCCCAGGGCACACAGCGGCTCCCCAGCACCGTCTCCCGGGCACATTCAGGCCGGCTCTCTTGGCAGCGGGCATAGGAATTGGCCGCGGGCGAGTTCCCCAGGTAAAAGGTGCAACCTGGGCGTGGGCCTGTTTCCTTGAGAAGGAAGGCTCTCGCTCCCCCTCTGGCTCCTGCTGGCTGCTGCTGAGTAATCTGCAGGCTGCAATCTGTTGGCGAAGAACGCTTGCAACACTGAGCGTGAGGCTCATCCCAGGTAAACAGCCCGTGTGTGTGCCCAGAGAGGTGCTGACGTCTGCCTTTTGGGGCGCCTCCCTCCCCTCTGGCCTTCGGGCCCTGCCTCTCTGTCTTATTCTCGTAGGCTGCCCTGTCGTGCCCTGGGAACCAGGTCAGGGGCCCTGCTGGCAGGTGTCACAGGGCATGAATCAGGACCCTGTAGGAGGAGGCGGGAGATCTGGGCTGAGGCCAAGCTGGAGGGTTAATTGGATGGTTTATTTGGTCAATAGCCCATCTATTAAACTCTCCCTAGAGGATTAGGGACTTGCACATACGATGGGTCCTCTCTTCGTGGGAGAAGGTTAGGTAGCTGGAAACCACATTTTGGTCAAGAACGACTCATTTTTTTCTTCCCATGCCTTTAGCGGAGAATTTAATTTCCTACAGGTGGATGGCGTTAGAGCGGCGAACGCTGACTATCGTTTTGGCCGGTGGCTCGGCAAGGCAGTTTATCTCTTTGGCTTGTGATTTTCAGGGTGGAAGGACATTCCGAGGCCAATTTACTTATGCTGAAGCCCAGGTCAAGGCTTTCAAATGGTTCGTGTCCGAGACCTGACAACCTGTGAACTGGACTCATGGCCATGTGATTCAACAGACCCTCACTGGGCGTTGTCGGTGTGCACCGGTCAGAGAGACAAATCCTGGGGGTTGGCAGGGGCCGATGGCCCTTGCTTGGAGAGTCAGCTCACGGTCCCATGTTGGACTTACGCACAAGCACACAATCAGAAACGGTGGTGTAGCATGGAATGCTGAAGGAAGAGGGTAACAAGGAATTTATGCTTCAGATAAGGCAGAGAATCGAGGAAGGCTGCCCAGGGGATGTGAAATCTTAGATGAGTCTGGAAGGGTAAATATAAATATAGATGAATGTTCTCCAAGTATGGTTTATTTGATGTTCTCAGAGTTGGCCTCTTGTCATCCCGGTTTGGAGTATGAATGGTTAATTCGTTTGTAACACGTAATAAAAAGAAGAAAGCATTTGCTAGCATTGCAAGTGAATTTACCCCAGACTTCATAGTAATTTCCCCTCCTGTACCTCTATCAATGGGGTCCGTGGTCTTTGCCCTTCGTGAAGTGGTCCACGGTGTGAACAATTTGAAAGGTCTTACAAGAATGACTATCTGGTAAACAAGCGAGTTGGAAGAATATATTGGACATGAAGTTAGGAGGTTGAGCTATGCAATTCTTCAGAATCTTCTCTCAACATGACTGTGATTCCTCCAGGGGAAGTAGAGCAGGCTAAAAGTGCTCCAGGCAGAGTGATCAAAAGTGAGGAGGTAAGGAGAGAGAAAGAAGAAATAAGGGAGTTTCAGCAAAGAGGAGGAGAGCAACGAGGAACGATGTATGACCAGGTGATGGCAGAGGGTATGGGAGAGCGAGGGTACCGTCCCAGGACATGGGTTAAGTTTGGGAGGAGATGGTGACCTCATGCAGGCGGAGGGAATGTCTCCTAGAGAGGAAAAGAGGCGGGCATCAGTTGGAAGCTAAATGAGTTTACCTGGGCTGCCATAACAAAAGATTACAAACTGGGAAACTTAAAACATCAGAAATTAATGTTCTTCTAGTTCTGGAGGCTAGAAGTATAAAATCAGGGGATTGCCAGGGCCATGCTCTCTCTGAAGGTTCTGGGGAGAATCTGTTCATTGCCTTTCTCCTGGCGTCTAGTGTTGGTAGCAACTCTTTGCATTCCTTGGCTTGGAGAAGCATCACTGTCATATGACCACTCCATCATCACATGGCATTCTCCTTGTGTGTCTGTCTCTGTGTCTCTTCTCCTCTTCTTACAAGGACACTGGTCCTGTTAGATTAGTCTCCACCCTCTTCCAGCGTGTCCTCACGTTAACATGATGACATCTGCAAAGGCCTTATTTCCAAATAAGGTCCCAGTCACAGATCCTGGAGATTAGGACTTCAGCATATCTTCTTAGGGGACACCATCCAGCCCATCGCAGACGTCGTGGATGGAGTATGAGCATGAAATGGTGGATTATCAAGCATATGGAATTTCAGAATTGTCTCTGCTGATCTTTGGGAACTAGCACACAGCAAAGCAGGTCAGAAGTGACAGTAACAGAGGTTGGGCTCTGGGACCAAGCCCACACTCTTCCGTCAGCCTCCCTCTGGCCCCAGGTGGGTGTTCAGAGAGGCCGGGGCACTTTCATCCTTCACTCCTGTCTGCTCTCCCCTGCTCCTTGTGATGAAATGTGGAGTGATTAGAGGTGTTTGGTCTAATCTCCTGGGAGATGCTGCTCTACCAGGCTGGGTTGTTGATGTTATCTGAGAGACACTGTAATGAGGAGGGCAGAAGAGTTCATACTGATCAAACATGTGTGACAAAAAGGCATCACTGAGGCTCGATGGTGCTGCTCAGGGCATAGTTCCCTTGCAATGCTTCTTGATTGACAGCCATTTGAAAGAACGAGCAAGATGAGATTCACAGAGATAGCATTGCAAAAGGGAGTGTGGGTACAGCCAAGCCCAGCTGTGATAGAAAGGGAGAGGACATCTAAGAAAAAGAAAGGAAGGAAGAGAGGGAGGAAGAGAGATCACTGAATGCCTCTGCCTTGTAATGTTATGAGTGGCAAACTTTCTTTACCAAGTTTGTGTTCGTGTTTGGAGTGACTAAGACTCCAGATTCAAGGTTAAACATACACAAGTCCACTTTAAAAGTAAATAAGATAACACGGGTGGAAATTCATGATACAATGTTCCTTTTTATCTATACCTTTTCCTTTGGAATTAAAAATATAAACTGCTTTAACGCAACCCAGCAGCTACTGTAGAGTTGGCAACCTAGCATTGGAAATGGCTTCAGAGGGCATCGCTCGCCTGCTTTCATCTGGCCAGGAAAGGAAACGGAAAAGGTATTTATTTTGGGATGAGCTAGGAGATGCCCCCTAGCAATGTTCCTAGAGGTCAGTATCAGGCATGAGAATAATAAACATGCGTGTGTTCAATACATATTTCCTGAGCCCCAAGTGCCTGCCATTGAATGATACCAGAGCTGAATGAGCTCATCCAATCCTCCCAGTGAGTCTACGAGGGGATTACTAATATCTTTATAGAAAAGGAAACTGAGGCACAGAGAGGTTAATGCTGTGGCCAAAGCCACACAATTGAGAAGTGGTAGGGCCAAGTTCTGACCCAAGCATTCCAGGTTCCTAGCGTGGCACAATGATATTATAAGGAATAAATAGGCTGCCATGGAGAAGGCATCACCACACTTGATTCTCTCAAAAGAAAGAAGGCATGAGAAGTGAAAAGAGTAAAAGGGTTTGGCGAAGGAAGTACCAGGGTTCTGAAAATGGGTCAGGCCAGAGTTCCTTTGGGCTGGTGGGAAGAAAGCACTGGTGCTAAACTATAAAACCCTGGAGATTCTTGGGCAGAAAAAAACAGCTCATTTTAACCAGTATGGTTCCTCCCCTGATGCTGGTCAGTAATACAACAATGAAGGTCCGGGTAGTTCTTGAATGTCTGTGGTCCACCTTAATTAAAGAATAGCGTGCAGTAGAATTATGGAGGAAATGACTGGATACTTTGATGGGGAGCATGGCCTCCAGTGCCTAGCACAGCGCCTGGCTTTGGTCATCCTTTTGATTGTGTTGGCTGAGCTTTACTAGCAACAAATATTTATTGACCACCTACTATGTGCAGCAGTGCACTAGGCCTTGGAGAAAATGAAATGATGTTTCAATCTTCATGAAACTTACCTCCTAGAAGAGAAATTAATTCAGATGTTGTACATATTTATTGAGTGCATGCTATGTGCTATGTATACACTCTGGAGTTATAGTAATACACAAAGATTTGGTTTCTCATCTTTGCGTAGATTATAGGCTAGTTTTGGCTATTAAACAACAGATGGTTTTCAATGGTTGTGCATGGACAGCCCTGTCTTCACTCAAACCCATTTCCTCTCCATTCTGGGAAGAAAACTAGACTACATTTCCCAGCCTCCTTTGCAGTTAGGTGGGGCCACATGACTGAATTCTGACCAATGGAACATGTTCAGATTGATGAATGCCACCTCCAGGCCTGGCTCTCACATAAGCTTCCCCGTAGGCTGAGGATCCTGCAAGGGAGAGTTAGACCCTAGGGAATTATGGAGCCTCAGGATGAGAGGGGAGAGTTGATCCAATAAATATAATTAGTGATATAAGTATTAGGGATCATTTTTGTCCTGTTTGGTTATGAATTATTATTATTTGTTTGGATGTGAGGTGAAGTAATCATTGTTGGATTGCAATTAGGCGGTTATTGATTAATCGATTGGTTGATGGAAATAATATACTTGTCCATGGACAAGTACGCTGAAGACCTTTAGACCATACACAATGAACTGTGATATGAGTGAAAAATAAACTTTATTTAATAAACTGTTTATGCTACCATTAATAATTTGAGTAAGCATTACTTATGCCAGTGGCTCTCATTTGGCAATGTCTGGGGACATTTATGGTGTCACCTATGGGGGATAGTGCATACTGCTGGCATCTAGTGTATAGAGGATAGGGATGCTGCTAAGAGAGCACACACAACTAAAATCGCATATGGACACACGTGTCAATAGTGTCACTGAGATTTTGAGATTTGTTACAGTAGCAAGCATTATTACATACATAAACTAATACGATGGTGAACGTCTATGGTAGGATCATTTATTTATTCATCCAACCAAGCTTTTGAGCATCTGCTATGTGCCAAGCAACTCTTCTGGATGGTGGGATATAGCAGTGAACAAAACAGGCAAAAATCTTTCCTCTCTAACATCAATGTCCATCTACTGTTCCCTGATCTACTTGATTTTTTTTTTCCTGTGATCAACTTAATGTAAAAAAAAAATCTTTGCTCTCATGAAGGTTCCGTTCTATATTGGAGGCAGGTGGATAATAACATCACTCAAATAAAATACATAGTGTATCAGTGATAATGGCTCCTGCGAAGACCGTAAAACAGGAGGAATGACTGCATGAAAATGGTACCATTGGAATATTTTATTGAAACTCAACTCAGTGTCGTAAATCCCATATGATGAAAATGGTGCCCATATCCATCTCTATCCTTACCCTCTTTCTCTATGCCTTAGACTCAGAGATTCACCTGTTGTCTGCATACCTTTACCTGGATGTCCTCAGGCACCTCAGACTCCACATGGCTTAAGCTGAGTTCATGGCCTGCATTATCTCTTCTCTCTCACTTTGATTCTGTTAGTTAGGGGTCACCATGCATCCAGTCCTCTCAGTGTGAGTCTGGATGCTTTTCTGTCCTTTAATCATCACCACCCAAATCTTGCTGGATTTCCTTTGAAGTCTGTTTTGAACGTTTCCCTCCTTCTCCATCACAGCCCTCATTCTGACTCCTGCCGCCTCTGCCTTAAACAGCAGTAGTCACCTGGGAAGTGGATTGGCTAAAACATGGAGCTGAGACTCAGGGAGAATAAGTCATTGCTCAGGGACACACAGCTGGTAAAAGCAGTACCATGATTTAAACCTGGGCTTCCATGTTCCAAAATACCGCCCCCCTTAGCATCCTGCCTTCAAAGAGCCTGCCCAGCTCTCAGGAGAGAGGCTCAAATGCCCCTGCCCGCTCTCTGCCCCTGGTCATGTTGAGGGCTAGAAGGTTGACCAACATCACTGCCACCTTTGGAAAAGCCTGCCAAGTCCATGCCAGGAGCCAAAATATGAGCCACAACGAGCCCTCGGTTAACTCATCTATGGTTAGAAGAAGAATGATGTTAAACCCACTTATAGGCGCACCCCAGTTTATACAGTTGGTGAGTTGAAGAGAATATGTATTTTATAGCACGTCATTACTTGCAAAGTTCTCTGTAGATACAGATAATAATGTTGGGGCATCTTATTTCCCAGGCTTCATGTTTGCACGGGGAAGGTGTTCTGTGAGTGTAAGCTTTTCTTATGCCTCTCCCACAATCACTAGGGAGGACAGTTTAGGAGAAAGACTGAGTGAAGGGTGATGAAGTAGCACACCCTTCTGTCACTCTAAAGCTCAAAAGCCCAGTTCTGAAGACTTATCAGTAACACATTGAATAGCTTGGTCTCCATCTGGGTCTTTTGAGTCTTATTTCTCCCCATGCCTCCCAACTGCATAGTCATAATAATAAATATCAGATCGGGGTTCTAAGAAAGTTGATGTTATCTCAACATATATCTACTATGTGCTTACTCCTTGCTTGGGAACTAAGCTAGATCTGAGGATACACAAAGGGAAAAGGCATAGTCCCTGCACTCAGGGAGCTCACAGCCAGACAAAGAACTAGTCTTTCCAGAAAACTGTGATGAGACAATTAAGATACAGATAAGCACGAAACAGTGTGGGTACCCAGACTGTGAGCACTTGGCCACGGTGGAGGAATCAGTGGTGGGAGGTTTAAGGCCATTATGGCCAGAAAAGATAGAACCAGATCCAAGACTCGAGGAGTTAATTATGGCAAGAAAGTGGGGAGGAATCCTCCAGGCAGAGGGCAAAACCTACTGGGTGTAAAATCATAGCAGGAGTGGTAAAAATGAAGGAAGAAAAGGGAAAAGAAGTCCAGGTTATAGATGACCTTGCATGTCAAGATACGGAGTTTGGCTTCTTTTTTTTTCTTTTTATAGTGGGTGGGAGGTAAGTGATGGAGAGAGGCATTAAAGAAGTTTAAGCCCATGGGTTGATTTCCTCATGTGAACAATGGATTCGAGGAGGCCAAGGGAAGCAAGCGTGGAGGCAGGCAAACCAGGAAAGGTATGTGGTTGAGTGAGGTGACACCCACGAAATGCTTCGAGCGGTGCCTAGCCGTCACGGGGTGCGTGAGTGAGTGTTTGTTACTGTTGTTGTTGTAACAGGTCAGAACGGTCTGTGTAAGGGCCAGGTAGGAAACGTGTTGGGTCTTTCATACCACAGACCTGCCTCACAAATTGTCAGTTCTTTTGCTCTGTCATGAAGGAAGCCGTTGACGGTACGTTTCAATACACTTTACTTATAAAATGACAGCCCATAGGCTGCCAACCCTTGGTCTCGGTTATGCTGTAGTTACAAGCTCCAAACTTTTAGTGCTTTACCAGAGTTCACTCTTACCTCCATAATTATCTGTCAGAATGGGCTAAGTTATGCTGCCTTAACAAACAACTCCAAAACAGTAGTGGTTTATAAAAACAAGGGTTTTTTTTTCTGACTTACACTGCATGGCCCCTGCCAGTTGGCTGGGAGCCACACTCCGTGACTCCTCACTCTGAGATCCAGGCTGATTAAGCAGCCAAATGTTTCAGATCTCCGAGGGGGAGGGAGAGAAAACTTCGGAAGGTCTTGCAACAGCAATTAAATAATCCTGCCTGGAAATGCACGCAGCACGTTCACTCATAACTCATGGGCAGGACCTTGGCACATAAACACACCCAGCCCCAAGGGGCCTGGAAAGTGCAGTCCTACTATGTGCCCGGGAAGCAGGGAGTTGAAAATGTTTGGCAACACATCACCGATAGTTTCCACACTCCCTACCACTAAGCTTCCACATCAACGAGTTACAGTTCTGGCCACGTGGAGAAAGAGACATTCTCGTAGTATAATTCCAAAATCTTGAGGAAGAGAATCTGATTGGCTCAGTCTGAGCCAGAGGCCCAGGGCTGGTCCAATCCACTGAGGCAAGATAAGGTATTGTATTGTGCAAACATGGTTGGTAGGAGCCCATTGTTTGGATAGGGGTGTGGTTGAGAAAGTTAGAGTTATTTTAAGTTGGGCAAGTTATTTCAGTGTTCACATATTTTGGTAAAGTGGTAGATAACAGAAGTTCAGCTTTCTGAGAATACGGTGAGTAGAAAGATAGCCTCATATATAAATGAAAATAGGGAGAGCTGGCCCAGGGGTGCTGAGGCACCAGTCCTGGTTCTGTGGCCACCCAGGTATGTGACCTGGAGTAAAGTATCTCAAAAAATCTTGGTGCCTCATTTTCCTTGTCTGTGAAACACATACCTTAGTGAAGTGGTTGACCAAAAAAAAAAAAAAAACAAAAACAAAAACCAAAAAAACCCCAGAAAAACAGTATAGTTTTATGAGATAAATGAGTCATGTTAAGGTGTTTTGAAGATTACATGGGAAAATGGATGTGAAAATGCTTTGCCAGTCATACTCTGGTCTCTTACGTGTCCAGTCTGGGTACATCGCGTACAATCTGTGGGTCCCCCGCTCACGTGGGGATCAGAAGATCTGCTTCTCACTGTAGTGAGGTTTTGAGGTAATAAAAGCTGAGCATCAGGTCCAGCTCATAAGGATGGTTCATATTGCTACTGATCTGTACTGGTGGTGGCTTTGGATTCAAGCATCTCATTGGCCTCCCAGGTGGATTAGGCTGATCTGGCTGGTTGAGTACATTTACTTACTCTCCTTTCTTGCTGCCATTGACTCCTAGGGCATGTGGTATGAACAAGGCTGATGCTCCCAGCAGATGTCCTTCTGTGAGATGTAATGCTAGAAAGATAGCACCCCAAATTGCCTCCCTGCCACTGGCGTGTCTGGGATTTTTATCTCGTCTGCTAGATATCATGAGCCCATTAAGGCACTGTTTCGAGAGGAACCTAATGAAAAAAACACTTAACCCACCACGAGGTAGAAGCAGATGAGACATCCGACCACTTGGTATGGGGTTGGACCTTGGAATGGGACACAGGACAGATGTGGCTACACATTGGAAACTGGAACTACCCAAAGAGTTGAAATACTGATGCTCAAAATTCTGATTGAATTTGTCTGGTGTAATTTATCTGGTTTAATGTGGCCTGGTTTAGAGATATTTAAAAGTTCTCCAGATTATTCTCAAGTGTAGCCAAAGCCGAGAGCCACTCGTTTAGAGCACAGGGTGCTGGTAGGTCAGATCTGTTTGGGGAATTATGATGGGACCAAGGACAGACGAGGGGGTGCTCAGGTAAGGGGCCAGCATCTCTGCGAGAGGTTTTGAAAGACGGAATATGAGAGGAAAGAAGAGGAGGATGATAGGGAAGGAACTTTTACCCAGGTTGAATCAAAGCATAAAAACTGTTGAGCAATTTGGCAGTGTTGATGGGGAAAAGGTGAGGCCTATTTTCAGAGCATCCCCGTAAAGGTCAACTTGATGTGTCAACTTGGCTGGGCCTCAGTACCCAGATATTTGGTCAAGCATTAGTCTAGATGTTTCTGTGAAGATTTAAAAAATTTTTTTTGGATGAGATTAACATTTAAATTAATTGACTTTGAGTTGAGCATATTACCCGCCTCATCCAATCAGTTAAAGGCCTTAATAGAAAAAGACTGAACCCCTTAAAGGAAGAAGGAATTCTGCCAGCAAACTGCTTGAGAACTTGAACTATAACTTTTCCCTGGGCCTCTAGCCTGCTGGTTTTAAACTTACCAGTTTCCACAATTGCCTAATTCCTTGAAATTTCTCTCTCTCAAACTCTGTCTGTCTCTTTCCATGCATACATCCCATTGGTTCTGTTTCTCCGGAGAGCCCTGACTCACACAACCCCAAGAAAGTGTTATTATTAGTTTGTTCCGCTTTACAGATGAGGAAATTGAGGGGTTTAATAATGTGTCAAACTCCCTGGAAGTGGAGGGAGATGAGCTATAAGGCTGGGTTCTACCATCTCCACTCAAGTTCTTATAAGGAGGTGGTCTGTGTGGTGCACGGTCACGGAAAGCTAGATTTCTGTGACAAAATTAGTTATCCGCTCAGGGTCCCAGCTTCTTTATCCCCCAGAAAAGGGGTACACACTCAGGTGAACTTTTTCAGCTCATTTTAACTTGTATCAGCTTACAAGCAACACTAGAAGTGGATGCTCGTTCACTGGTAATTTCAGAGGTACCCGTGGGCATCACGAGGAACCCACACTTAGGCTTCGCCTTGCCCTGTGTGTCCCTCTGCTCAGTCTCGTCCCCCCTCCTCTCTAGGGGCCGACACTTCTGCTCCCATAAGACCCCTGGCTTCTCAGTTCTCATTCAGATCTTCCCAACCGAACTCTTCGAACTGCCACTGCTGACACATTAGCAACGTCAGGGGCTGAGAGTGATCGCTTCCAGACCAACCTTCGCTTGGTTTTAAACCCATTCTCATCTTGTCATCTTGCCCCTGGTTACTGGCACTGTTTTTAAACTTTTGTGAGTGGGTGTGGGTGAGGGTGTTGGGGGCGGGCACGAGCATGTGTGTGTGTGTGTGTGTGTGTGTGTGTGTGTGTGTGTGTACTCCTTTCTAAATAAGTCACCAAAATGTTTTAATTGCATGCATGTCTGAGTAGACCAGCTCTGCCCATATACTTTGGATTTCACTCAAGGCTATAGCGTATTGGTCTGTTCTCAGAATATTTTTCAGTTTACTTCCTATCTGCCTGAACTCTGGTCAGTCAAAGTCCCGTGCTGGCAATAAAGTGTTTGGGGAGCTTGTCTCTGCTCTGAGAAGGGCTCCTGACATCCAGCTCTTCCTCCCACCCCTTCCCTTAATCTTATTGCTTTTGTTTCTTTTCTCACCTGACACTTTTTTTTTAGTACATCAGGCATCTTTTCTTTTAAACTCTACGTTATAGAAGTATATAATTAACGAACAATAAATTGAGCTATTTAAAGTGTATCAAGTGTATCATTGGATTTTACGTATGTACACGTCATTGAAACCATTGCCACAATCAAGATAATAAAAATATCCATCACCCCAAGAGCATCCCGTGCCCCCTCGTAATCTTTCTTTCTCTCCTTGCCCCCTTCCTCGCTAGCTATTAGTTCGCATTTTCTAGAATGTTACACACACAAAATCATACAGTGTGTATGTACTCCTTTTTCAGTCTGGCTTCTTTTACTTGACATAATTACTTTGAGATTCATTCATGTCGATCCGAGTCTGTTCATTTTCATTACTGAGTAGTATTCCACTGTGTGGCTATACCACATTTGTTGATCTATTCACTATGGGTGGATGCATGATTGCTTTTAGTTGTTGGATAGTATGACTAAATGTTCTGTAGTCATTTATGTAAAAGTCTGTGTATGGACATATGCGCTCAGTTTTCTTAGGTAAATAATCTAGAAGAAGAACATCTGGACCATGTGTTAGGTATATACTTAACTTTTAAAGAAATTTCCAAATTGTTTTCCGAAGTGATCATACTGTTTTACACTCCCGCCGTTAGCGCACAAAAGGTTAGCGGCTCCACTTCCTTGCCTACATGTGGTACGGTCAGATTCTCTAATTTTGGCTTTTCTAATAGATGAGTAGTGGCGACTTGTTGTGGCTTTAATTTGCATTTCCTAATGATAAATGACGATGAGCACATTTTCATGTGCTTATTTGCCATCCATGTATCTTCTTCAATGATGTTTCTGTTCAAATCTTGTTTCTTTTTCCTTTTTTTTGGTTTCCTTATTGTTAAATTTTGAGAGTTCTCTATATACCATGAGCATAAATCCTTTATCAGATACATGGTTTTGCAAAGATTTTCTTCCAGTCTGTGCCTGTGTCTTTTAAAAAGCAGAAGAATGAGGGGTCACATTTTTCTGTTTTTCTGCATGACTGGCAACTCTTTTCCTGGTGTTTGGTGGCGTGCCAGGCATCGTGACTCGTTCTTTGCGTGCCGGATATTTTTGTGTTATAAATGTTCTTGAGCTCGGTTATCGGATGCGGTTAGGTTACTTGGAAAGACCTGATCCTTGCAGGTCTCGTGTTTAAGATGTGTTAGGAGGGACCGGGGCTGTGTTTAGCATCAAGTTAACGTTCCCCCTGCCCGCAGGAATACCCCTCTGAGAATCCCACGCCTCCCGGCTGCTAAGGCGTTTCCTAGCCCGGCTGGAGCCAGCAGCCACATCCTCTGCCTCTGTGAGAGCTGTGTGCAGTCCCCTCTGATCTCTGCGACCGGCTCTTTCCTGGATGTGGATAGTTTTCCCACATGGGAGCTGAATTGTCCTCTGCTTGCTCATCGAAGAGAAACTGTGCAGATCTTTGCACCTCTCTGTCAGTGTAACAGGTGGCCCTGCCACCATAGAGCAAGCCCTGAACTGATGAGCTCTCTCGCTTAGACTCCCAATGTTCATCTGGTCAGTGGCAGAGCTGGGACTGGAACCTACCTGTCCTGGATCGAAGCTGACCCTCCTGAGCTCTCTGCCACACATATTTGTTTTCTCAATGGATCACATTAGATCACAGACCCTGCAGGAAGAAAGACATCTTTGTGATCGTAAAGGCCACCTCCCTGCCCCTCCACGCCCCTCTCCAGATGCTCCTGTGCCATCTGCCTAAGCACCTCCAGGGACAGAGGCCTCCGTCCCTGCCCAGACATCCTGGGACAGCGTTCGACACTAGCCTTGTGAGAATTTTATTCTTTTGGTCAAGCCCAGGTGAACGTGGCCCACTACTCCTGTTGCTTTCTCTGAGTCTCTGCTTGCCCTCCCTCCCCATATCAGCACCTGAGGGTATAAAACTGTGGCTACTGGGACAAACTGGGACAAAGTCCACCTGGCTTTTCAAGGAATATTCTTCACACAGGAAGCCTCACGAGGTAGCCGGGTCTGTGCTAATTGGCTGCTTTTGAACTATAACAGCATTCAAACCCAGCAAGACAATTAAAGCCGAAAATGATCAGCTGGGATTAGAAGGATTCAGAGGGTAATTGCTACATAACAAGCTACATTGTTCCAAGTAGCAGGAAGGATTGAAGGGACTGGAATTAATTATATTGGAATACTTGTTTATTTTTATAGAGTCTTTTAAAATCATTTGGATTTGGCCAAGTTGTGCCTTTCCGCAGTACTCTGGGCTTTGGGTAACTGCCGCGGACTTCTCTGCCAAGTGCAATTATTGCTGTTCTTGGAAACGGGGAGGCGCGAAAACACACTCACCGTTTATCAGCGTGAGTCCTTTCCTTGCCTTTGTAATAATGACACCTAGATGTGTATAGCGTGGGCAACGTTCTCAAAACGCTTTTACATGCCTTATCTCAGTTTGTCTTCATGACAACCGATGCAATGGCTGAGGGCTGACGTTCCCATTTGCAGATGATAAGACTGAGAGAGAAGTGAGCCAAGCCACAGATGCACAGGTGAGCTCAGCCTGAGTCTGGAGTGCTTTGCTCTTAACCTGACATGTTTGTTCTCTTGGACTAGAAAAAAACAAAACAGAACTCATCTTATTTGCTAGGTAGGCAAGGCCAAACACTGGAGGAAAAAAAATCATTGCTAGGGTTGAAGTGGAAATTAAAACTCATTAAGGAATTAGCCGTTTAAACTGAGGGGAAAAAAAAAGATATCGTTGGTCAGCTAGGACAGGTGCTTTTGGAACTGAGTGTGCTGTAATGAGGCCTAAGGAATGATTTGGAGTCAGCAGCCTTGAGTTCACGGCCTGCCAGGTCCCCTTCACGGGTCTGTGTCTTGTCACGTGACTATTCCTCGCGTCATCTCAGTTCCCCTTCTGGACAGTGACTCTAACAGTGACCTTCACCTGTGTTAGGGTCAAGGTCAAAGGAAACATGTATGTGCCAGAGCCAGAAAAATGTGAAATACTCTTGTCATTGACCCTTTTTAGGAACCTCTGTCCGAGGTTCCTATGTGAATTGACTGTGATGTAAACACCGACACACTGGCCACCTTTGCAGCTTGTTTCTCAAAAGACTTCACTCTGTGCATTTAAAAGAGTGTTTTAAGGCATGTCTTCCAGCTCTAAATTCAGCTTCCGGCCTCAATGGCAGCCCCTTCGACCATGGAAGGAAGTGTGCTTACTTACATTTCACAGATGTGTCTGGATTCCCTGGACCGGGCATCGGAGAAACCAGAACTTCCGCGTGACCTCAGGCAGCTTGGCTCCAGTTCCCAGACTGGCCCCGGAGGGAGAGAGGGTGGCCTTGCTGTCAGAAAGCTTGTCCCTCATCTGAGCTGAAACTGGGCAGGACAGCTCCATGCTGAAGGACTCAGACCTGCCATCGGCTGCCTGGGTTCAGAGCCACCTGTGAGGAGATGCTGAGCTGGTCTCCCAGCGTCTCACCGTTATCAGTAAAGCTCCACGCACACGGGCCTGTGCGCCCGCCGACGTGCGCGCACCCCTTCGGGTCGACTACGTGCTGCCAAACGGCTCCCAGACTCGCTGCAAAACTTCACACTCCCGTCAGGATCCATGCAAATGCTGTGACCTCGTGACGCGTCCGCTCTCAGTTCTGTCTGACCGGCAAAGGTTCCCACGTCCTCGATGTGAAGGGACACGTCACTACTGTTCGAATTTGTGTTTTCGAGATGACTTGTCAGGGCAAACATCTTTCTGTGTGTTTACTGACCAGCTGTGTTTCCACTGACTTTTCCTATTCTTTGCTTATTTTTTCTTGGGTTGTGTATTGTTTTCCTATGGATTGCCTAGGAGTTTCCTTTATATATTCTGGATATATGTTCATTTATGTGTGTATGTTTACAGACGATCATATATTCTGGATTATATATATTCTGCTGATTACATGCATGCAAATTTTTTTCTAGTCTATGAATTATCTTTTCATGCAGCTTATGGTGTCTTTGGGAGGGTGAAAGAAAGAAAGAGAGAGAGAAGAAGAGAGAAAGCTGTGGTGTCTCTTTTTATAAGGACACTAATCCTATCGAGGGCATCTCACCCACACCCTCGTGACCTCATCTAAACCTAATCGCCTCCTGAAGGCCCCACCTGCAAATCCCATCGTATTGAGGCTTAGCTCTTCAACATGTGAATTTTGGGGGTGACACGAACATCTAGTCCATGCAAAAATGCACAGGAAGTCTCCACATCCCCAACACCCAGTTTCTTCCAGGAGTAATGTTTCTCGTAGTTATAGTTCAATATCAAAGTGAGAAAGGCAACATCGGTCTGACCTGAAGAGTTTATCCGGATTTCATCAATTTGACTTGCCCTCCTCTGTGTGCGCGCATGTGTGTGTGTGTGCGCGTGCGCATGTGTGCAGTTCTAGGTAATCTTATCACTTGCAAAGATTTGCTCCGACACTGCCACAGCTGAGATACAGAACTGCTTAGTCATCACCGCAAGGCTCCCTCTCGCTCTCAGTTTCTAGCCTGTGATTTTTATTTCGAAGCCTCTTAAAGACGCCGCTGGTTAAGTCAACTTTCTGTTTCTCTGGGGGACTTCAAAAGAGTGCACTCAAGTCCACAAAGCTTAAATATGTGTATCCTATACAAAACGGAATGAACACCTGCGTTTCGGGCAGAGCACAGGTCTTCACCAACCGGGTAATCTTGAATCTGTTTTCCAAGCCTTGTGCATAAAAGCGGGTGACAGTCCTCGGCAATAAGGCGCAGTGCTGCTGCACAGGGACCCGTGAGCGCATGCTGAGTGGTAGTTACTAAAATCCGGGTTTTCTCCTTTGGCACCAACCACATTACCCAGGTTTTCTTCCAGGTGTGTAGAAATCATGGCCGTCCTGGTGCCCTCTCGCCCGCTGAGCTGATGGGGCATCGTGTGTGGAAGGCTCTCGATGTTATTTTTGTCTCCTTCCTCCGCTTCAGCTCCAGCAGGGGTGATGCCTATGGCGGAGGCCGCCTACGCTCATTAGCTGGCGCCCCACATCTCCCTCTGTGTTTCTCACGTTCTCTTTTCAAGGGGACGCTGCTGGCGTTGGCCGCCTGGCTAAGCCAGCCCTCCGCGTGCCAGCGCCCACGTGCTGCGTGTCCTTTTAAGAGGAACACCACTGGAGCGATGGCTCCCGAGCTAAGCAGGGAGGGCCGAGCTGGGGGAGCAGTGATTCCGGGAAACAAACGCTCCCTGCATTTCATTAGCATAATCTCAGGAATTAATGGCTTGATGGATGTTCCGTGTTTCCTGGCAGTTTTCTGTAAATGATAATGTATTAAAACGAGATGGAAGAAAGAAAACATGACACGACATATATTATTTAGGTGTTTGCAGAGAGGCTGACACACAAACACACACAATTTATCAACAGTCATTTTTTTTTGCACGGTGTTCTGAGCCTCAAGCCTTCAAGATGTGAAATTAATTTCATAGCAGGTGATTCTAGACTATTTCGCGGGGGCCATCTGGCACTTCTGCATCTACCTTTCTGCTGTTACAATAATTAATCATTTCAGGGGCTGGCTTGGCCCCAGAAAGTCCTTTGTGGCTTAGCGCTCTACAAGACTGAATAGCACTGGAGTATTTATTTTGAAGTGGGGCGTTTCCATGAAGCAGGTGTGTTCAAATATTTTTCTTACTCACTTTTATCTGCCCATAGCAGTGGTTCAGAAGCTGGGGGCTGCTTCCGAGAGTGTTAGGTTGTCGTTGGTGAAGCTGTTCATATTCTTCCTCTGCAGTTGAAGAAACCACAAGTTCAGAGAGGTTACTTGAATTGCCCAGGGTCACACAGCTAAACTGAGAAAGCCGGGGTCAGAACTCAGACTTCTCAGCGTTCCATGCTTTGTGTGGTCTTTCTAGTCCTCGGTCCGAAGTGGTTCTTTCACAGAAGGAAAGATATTACACCATAAACAATAAGAAGATAGCTTTAGGAACCCTAGGAGTAGCTCAGTGTGAGACATTAGGGACAGTCAAGTTAAATGCTATGAGTCAGTGATTCAATCTTTCCAGAAGGTGAAGTTATGCCTCCCTGTAAGGTAGAACTAATGCTAGAGGAAATGAAGCCTTTGAAGAAATGTAAGTCACTGGCCTACCATGGTTACATAATAGTAGGGGAGCTAAAACACCAGGCCATTTTCTTGACTGAGATAGATACATTTACATGCTGACATGTATTGATTTATTTTATTAAGGACACACATATTTATTGATTGACAATTCATTCTCGGCATGGGGCTAGGTGCTGCAGACACGATGGTGAGGTCCCTGCACTCATGGGACTGATATTCTGGCAGAGGGACATAAAATAAAGAAGAATTAAACAAGCAAATATAAATTAGGATAGGTGTTTCAAAAGAAACAAGGAAGGGGCAGAGACAGAGAAGGACGGGTGGCATGTTTCCCTCTGTGTGGGATCCCTTTAGATGGGAGTGTCCCAGAAGGCCCCTTGGGGGAACTACCTTTAAAACTGGATGAGAGCTGAGCGTGTGATGAGTAGGAGGGAAAGAGTCTCAGAGAGTGGGGACTGCACTGCAATGGCCCTGGGCTGGGACAGACGATCAGCATGACAAGAATGGAGTGAGGGATGAAGAGACTGGAAAGGAAGGGGTTAGGAGAGACAGGTGCGGGGCAGATTCTCTGAGACCTTCCCTGTGGGCCACGGCCAAGAGTCTGGAGTTGTTGCAAGGGAAGCCACTGGAGGGGTTTTAACAGGGGAATGACCTAGTCTAATGCACATTAATCATTCCCATTTTACAGATGAGGAAACTGAGGCACAGAGAAACAGTGTAACTTCCTGGGGGGCTGCACGGCGGTAAGTCAGGTCGCTGGACTTCTAACCCAGCTCTCTTTGACTCCAGAGTTCAGGCTCTAGGCCAGAGGTTGGCAAACCCTGTCTTCTGGGCCACGTTCAGCCACCCTACAGTCTGTTTATTGTAAATAAAGCTTCACTGTAACTCAGCCCTGTTCGTTCATGTACATACTGTCAATGGCTGCTTTTCACCACCCCAGCGGAACCAAGTAGCTATGGCAGACACCGTATGGTCTGCCGAAGCTAAAATAGTCACTATCTGTCCCTCTAGAGAGAATGTTTGCTGACCCCTGCATGAACCTGTCACCTCGGCAGGGTGGGGTCATGTCTACCTGGCTCCTGGCAGTTCCCCAAAGTCACCCAGTGACTGGTGTTAGCCAGGATCCAATAACATTTTCTGAATGAAGGGAGGTTGGGAGGTGAGTACAAGGAACCTAGAAACCAGAGGGCCAGAGGCTGGATGGGCGGGATCCGCATGAGATAAGAAACACTGGTGGGTGACCACAGCCTCTGCTTTGATGCTGTAGGTGGACCAGCATGGCTGGTTGTCAGGCTGGCGAGATCCCCGCCTCCCGGGGGGCGATTGAGAAGAGCCTTGAATGCCACCATCATTAAGTGCCGGGACCTTTAAGTGGCTGAGTTAGCAGTTACAGAGGCTCTGGGAGAGACCCGCTTCTCCAAGATGGAGACCGTAATTGGTTATTGATGTCCTATTTGTATGCTAATGCTGTTCAATAAAGTAGCTAAACCATAATTAACGCTCTAGCTTCCTCTAAAAAAAAAAGCCTTCTGAAAGGTCAATGGATTTTATATAATAAATGATTAAATAATGGGAAACACAGGAAGTTAAGTTTCTGAGCTATCATCTTTTCAGGTTTTATGAACTGTCATTTATTAAAAGCGCTGACAATGTTTACATTTTGCTTTTGCCGTATTCCTGCCGGCTCCAGGAATTTTGGGAGCCAGTATGGAATCGCAAAATACATGGTTTGCCAGAATTCATCTGTTTGGAAATCAAGGCAGCACGATCTCTATGCTCTGACTTCTCATCTCTTTGTGTCAGTGTTAAGTCAAGTACGATGCCAGCACATCGACGGACCTTATGCTGTAAGGAAACCAGATGACTAAGCTGTGATACCAATATCACCAGCTGGGAAGAACACAAATGTACCAGGATTTTTCGTGTATAAAATTCTTACTTATCCCCGTTCTGCAAATTCTCCCATCAGAAAGAGCTAACTCACAAGGGGTCGGCATGGGGCTTGGGCTCTGGGGTTAGCTTCTCCTCTTAGTAGTTGTGGACCTTGGACTTAACTCTTTCATGCTTTATTTTACTCAACTAGAAAATTGAGGCATGAGAAATACTTACCGCGTAGAGTTGTGATGACTGAGAAAATGCATATAAAATGCACCGTATAGTATCTGGTGCATAACAAATGTTTGGTGAGTGCTAGGCCTTATGATAACTCTGTGAAGTGTACAATGTTCAAGGCGAGTGACCCACAGTGAGGCCAAATGAAGTGTTAAATTACTGAGCTTTAAATTTTCTCTTCAAACATCAATCAATTTATCGGTAGTTCACTTAGTCTTATAGTTTTGGGAAGGTGCTAAAAATATATAAGCTGAGATCATCCTGGCTGTCAAAAAAATTTACAATTCTGGGTGAAGGGTCAATGTGAAGATAACAGAGGGTCCTGTTCACTAGAATTCACTTGTAATTTATTGGGCATACTCTGCATCAGGTGCTGAGTTAAGTGACAAAAATGAATGAGAGGAACGCTGCTCAGTCTATATTTTTATATTTGAGCTTGAGACATCGAAGATCTTTGCCACACATAGGGACTCATTCCCTAAGAATGCACAGTATGCACATAGAATCATTGTTCAAAACTCAAATGATTTATGATTAACTTCCAAAAAATACATTGAAATGATGAAAGTCATCCAGGCCTGTTAAAATCACACATAATCCCGGCGTTTTAACATCTCAACTCTTTATTAATTTTTCTTCTCTTCTTTCATCATGGTTTCAAGTGCACTTTAAACTGGGATTCCAACCAAATTACATACACAATGATTTTTTTAGGGCCACAGAATTAGATATTAAACATAATCACAATTCACGATGCCGTCTCATCATCGTTTCATACCCTTTAGGATTTTGTGTCCTTGTGTTTTCATTTAAAGTCAGCACTACCTAAGCATATGAAGTTGCTGCTTAGTTTTTAAATAAATATTAGTATCATCGATGTTGCTGAATGTATGCATTGTCTGGCTTTTACATTCTGTCAGAGGCTTTACATTTCAACTTTATCTCTAACTATGTGAGTTTTTCTGAGAGTAAAGGAACTGGGGAGCATGCAGAGTTTAAGTAGGCAAAGTCTCAAGTGTCATTGAATGTTTCTCTTAGCCATGACCATGATAAGAATGTATCAGAGAGATGATGCTCTGATAGCCACGGCTGGCTCGCTCAACTGACCTCTTAACCATGGAAGATGCCACCTGTGTAGCAGAGATAATGTTGCAGCCATCAGGTAGCATTATCTTTAAAAAAAATTAATAGACTATTTTTAAGAGCAGTTTTAGGTCTAGAGAACAATGGAGCAGGAAGTAGAGCGTTCCTTACATCTCCACACCTCCACCCACAGTTTCTCCTATTCTTAACATCTTTTATCGATATGATCTATTTATTAGAATTTGTGAACCAGTATGGATGCATTTCTATTGACTGATGCTCACAGTCTTGACAAAGGTATAATGTATGACATGCATCTACCATTATAGTATCCTTCAGAATAGTTTTGCTGCCCTAAAAAATCCTCTTCTGTGCTCTGCCTATTCATCCTTCTTTCCCACTTAGCCCCTGGCAACCAGTGATCTTTGACTGTCCTACAGTTTGCCTTTTTTTAGAATGTCCTATAGTTGGAACCAAACAGTATGCAGCCTTTTCAGTTCTATTTCTTTCACTTAGCGACATGCTTTTAAAGTCCCTCCATCTTTTCGTGGCTCGAAAGCTCATTCATTATTTTTTTTATCATTGAATAATATTCCATTATATGGATGTAGCACAGTTTATGTATTCACTGATTGAAGGACATCTTGGTTGCTCTCAAGTTTTGTCGGTGAGGCATAAAGCTGCTGCAAATGTTTGGGTGCAAGTTTTTGTGTGGATTGTTTTCAGCTCGCTTGGGTAAATAACAAAGAGAACAGCTGCTGGATTGTATGTTAGAATTTTTGCTTTTCTATTTTTTAACTCAAACATGTCTCGATACACCTTTATTTTTGAGAGTTCTCTACAAACTTATATAAGAACAACTGTATGTACCTAAAACATCTCAGTGGGGATAGGAGGGTGAGTATCTAGGGGTGAATGTACCAATTCCTACTTCCTTGAAGCTGGACATAAGGCAAACATTCTGGCATATATGTTTCATCAGGACTTTCCAGACCTAAATATTTTAGTGCACACTGTTTTGAATTAGATTTCACCAGTACACTTTGCCCATTCTACCATCCTACAAATTACAAAGCTTTTCTTTGCAGATAAGGGGGTATTGTTTATCATCATGTATAAAAAATTAATAAAAATTGATATAAAACAAATATTCAAATAATTTTCAGAGAAGCTAAATTAGTGCGACTCACATCTCATTTTTTTCCTGATTATTTTAGAGAGAAATCAGTCTGATGAACACTAACATTTTTATCAATGATTGATGTTTCGCTTTGTCTATCCCTATATATTTATTATTTTAAAGTAAATTCTACACATCGTATTTACATTGTGTGTAGCGGCTGTCTAATATTGTGCATTACATTGAGTGAACCGTTCCCCCGATTTTTCATCGTTGGGTAAGAAATAACTTCACAGTGGATATCGTTAAGTCTAAAGCTTCTTGATGTTTGATAAAGGATAATATATGAAACCTTTCTCTTCCTCTTATAAGATATGATGCAAATGAGAAGGGGGTGCTTGGGACAGACAGATGAAGAATAAGAAATCAGCTGTGTAGATTTCCTAACATATTTTTTTTTCCCTCTGAATGGAGCTTCACATCTCTTCTTGCTCAGTGTAGAACAAAACGAGCCCCTGGAAGGCACTGAAAAGAAAGGGAGTTCGACGTATGCACAGAGACTCTCGTTGGGCTCCCTCTCCCAAATGCACCCATCATCTGAGCTCTTCTCTCCCAAATGCACCCATCATCTGAGCTCTTCTCTCCTGCTTGGGGCAGCATGGGTGAGAGGGGGATTCTGACTCCTTCAGAGCATGGAATTTCCCCCTTTAAAAAGAACACAGAGGACTGGAACATAAATGGTCCCTTTACAAAGATTTGGGATTAATCTCCAGGTACGGGGTTACTGAGTCAAAGAGTGCATGCAATTTTATGACGTGATGGCAAATTGCTTTTCAAAAAAAAAACTATAATTCTGTATACTCCTATCAACCATACAAGAAGCTACCCAAATTTTGAATTGGCCAAATATCAAAAATAGCTGGGCAGGTGTATTTAGCATAATTTCCATAATGAGCTGACTGAGCATGAACTGTTGACCCTTCCCCAGTAGAACTTGCCCAAACCCACGTCATCATGTTGGGTATACGCACCCTCACATGGAGAGTGGAGGTTGCTTGAGCTGAATCAGACACCAGTTGGAAAGCCTGAAATTGCTGACTTTGTTTAATTCTAACTGCAATGCCTCTGCAAGAGCAGCACTGAAAGGTGACATTTGTCTTAGTGAGTTTTCCATTCATTTCCGGAGCTGGAGTTTATCAGTCATGCAGCTCAAGTGCACGATACACACAGATGAATATTTATTATAGAAGACGGAGTATCCTTCTGGCAACATAATGCA
Source organism: Macroglossus sobrinus (assembly GCA_004027375.1). Taxonomy (NCBI): domain Eukaryota; kingdom Metazoa; phylum Chordata; class Mammalia; order Chiroptera; family Pteropodidae; genus Macroglossus; species Macroglossus sobrinus. The sequence goes on from PVKZ01003557.1 coordinate 107,217, forward strand.
CTTCATTCACTTGAAAAGGGAATTCAAACAGATCCATGATAGACTGCTCGTGTGAGTGGAAGGAACTTGCCCTGCCCTTCTGGACAAATCCGTGGAGAATCCACCATTTTTGTGAAGGGAGAATCCATTGGGTGGTGTGTCTGCATGCAGACTCGTTTTTAAATATTATGACTAGTTAAATGTAGTTAAGTAAACTTCATTTGGGAAATAGTTGCTGTCTCAAAAATGATTTCTTAATGGTTGATGAAAAAGTCAGTTATGTACACGAATCTAGCCAATAGTTTTGAAGCATATTGGTTGTTTAGATGTAATACATTGTTTGAATGTTTTTAAGTTCATATGTGGAGACACAGATTTGGCCTGATTTGCAGAATTTCTATGTACTCCAAAAGGATCTTAAAATAAAGCATGCATTTCCAACATTAATCTGACAGTGGAGGTTAAAAGCTTCTTTCTTAGGAAAAGCAAGATCAGAGACAATGAAATGACAGGAAAGAAAAACACTCAGAACATCATTTTTTTTCTTTTTAATTTAGAAGACACTCCTCTTCCCAGGAGAGTTGAGCAGAAAAATCACTAGGAAAATGGCTTCTTTGTGCCCATTAAGCTACCTTTTGTTTTCTCTTGATGACTGATGGGAATTTTGTTCATTAAAATTGTATGGATGCCATCTCCTTTCCTCCCACTGTTTATTTACACATAAAAAATAGATGATTTCAAGGATTCAAACATCATGCTTGCTAATGCTGCTGCAAAACTGCCTGCAAAGAGTCATTTCTGTTTGCAGAACCATCAGGAGTTTCTTAAAATACGTAACAGTGTATTCAAGCGGGTGTATTTGTGGAGACATGGACAAGACTGGGTACCTGAGGAAAACCATTATTAAAACGAATCTTCCTTGTTTTGTTTAAACAAAGAAGAATCCCTCTACCGTCCCAGTTTTTGGACACATGTCTTTCCCATTACATGCTGAATGGAAGTTACAGGAAGCAGAGTATGGGAAAATTGAAACCCAAAGTATAGCCATTGAGGAACATTAAACTCAACTTGACCTCCAGGGCTGATGGACGAATGATGATTAGAAAAAAGATATGGATATCTAAATTGCTTTCTATCTCTATATATAGTCTAATGATATTACTAAAATTGCTGTTTGATAATTCATCAATGTGAAAATGTGTCCTGTTATCTCTGGCTATAAAAACAATCATTGATTCAGCCCTTCAATGGGGATCTTGCCAAATTATCATGGGCAGGTGGTCAGACCACTGAGTTAGAGATGGACCCAATCACTTGTCTTTCTTCCCTCTCTCCATGTCTCCTCTTTCTACTTACTCAGCAGGTATTTATTGTGCTCCTACTGTGTGTTTCACACAGTCTGGTTGCTGGGCACACAGCTCGCCTGCTGGTAATCTTGGCCAAGTCTCTTGAAATCTTGGTGCCTTGATTTATTCTCCATGAAAGGGGAATGAAATCTACCCTGCTTGACTCACAGAGTTGTTGAGAATCACAAAAGTCAGAGCATTTTGTAGGCAATAAAACGCGGCAGAAACATGAAGATCCAGGTCCCACTTGGCTATCGTATTCATTTATGTATTCAAGGAGCATCCTCTAGTACTAGGCACGTGTTCAAGGAATGTGGAGATGAATCAAACATACTTCCTGTGCTTCACAACTTTTCTGTCCGGTGGGGGAGGCAGATATATAAAGAGTGTAGACAAAAGGAGGTGATGTTGGGAAGAAAGTTTCATACAGACAAGAGAGCATGTGACAAGGTACACAGGAGCAGGGATGGCAACTAAGGGGTCATCTTTTGTCTTGTGAGCAATGCCGTGTCTGTTTATCTAGACTCCATCCTTCTTACCCATTCTAGAACCTGAACCACTGTATTCGTTAGGACCCTGGCCAGCCCAGGTGGGGCCCATCTAAATAATCTTGGCAGATGCCATTGTTGTTATGGTATCATCATGCAGTGGCTGATGGGGAACAGAGGTGAAATTCAGAGGAGCTGATAAATAGTGTGGGTGTGAGAACGACTTGGGAAGAAGCCAGTTCTCTTCTACTTGCCATTTTATGGAGATGTGGTTCACCCCTGATGGACTGTGTGACCTGATGGGCTCCATTCAGGTCATGATCTTACCTAGTCTCCGGGAAAGAGAGGCACCTATAACAACTCAGATTTCACGGCTGGAACGCTTCTTGGCATCAGGTGCATACCTTGTAGTATAATAAGCAGGAGTGGAGTCAAATGGAGTGACTTTGTGTTGCAGCTTTGATACTCACTATCTATATGATCTTTAAACTCTTTAAACCTTGGAAAAATGAACATGATAATAACAGCAGCAATCTCCTGGGCTCAGCACCTAATAACCATTAGCAAAGCGCTTCTGTCAACGGGATTATGTGTCTTCTGCATTTTGTGAGAATTAGCAGGGAGAGAAAGAAAAATGGCCCCATCTTCTCCATGGGTACCATTTGCTTCTTTCAAAGGGAGAATTTTTATTTTTTTTTTGGCAAGACAGCAGTCAAGAGGGAGATAATTCAGCTGTTATGCCAGCTGCTGCAAATGAAATTTGCCTGCAGGTGCTTCTCTGTGGTCTTCCCAGCAGGTCTTTCTAGGCTGCACATCCCAGCCCAGAGGCAGTCTGCTGGCTCTCTTTCCAGCTGGGCAGGCTGAGCTGTGCTGCAGTAACAAATAACTCTCAAATCTTAGTAGTTTATCACAATGAAGGTTTATTTCTTACTCATGCTACCTGTCCTTTGGGGTCTGGCAGGGGATGCTCAGGTTGTCACTCAGGACCCAGCTGATAAAAGCTCCACGAATTTGGTTCTGTGAATTTCTAGGCAGGGAAAGGAAATGTGGTAAATCTTGCATTGGCTCATAAAGCTTTTCCTGAAAGGGATACAGATTACTCTCACTCACATTTTACTGGACGGGGATGGGTAGGGTAATCCCACATGGATCTAGAAGGGGTGGAGAAGTAGAAATATTTGGTAAATAGTGTTGATGATTCTTAAGGCCCTCAATATCCATTTCCCTTTCTTCCTTGTGAATGGAGCCCTGATTTTATTAGGGTGGCAGTGTGCCAAGCTGTAGGAAAAAAATCACTTTTGCTCTAATGTAATTATGGCAATTCCATTCCTTATCATTGGTGGTTGGTCTAGACTGGAAGTTAGCATGTGACCCAGCTCTGTGGGCTTTTAGGAAATCTCTCTCCCTGGTGAAAGGAGAAAATGGTACAAGAAAAGGTTATTTTCACTCCACTCCCTGCCTTCTTTTTTTTCCCCCCTGCTTAGAATATTATTAAGTAAGGATGTAATATTTGGAGCTGTGGCAACTATTCTGTAACTATGAGGAAAAGACCAAGCGAATTGCAAAGATGCTGATCCAATGTAGTGACATTACTGTGCTGCTAAACTAAACCTAGGATTACTTATCTCCAGATTTCCCATTGTGTGAGAAAATTAAGCCTTTATATTATTTAAACCTCTCTACATCAAACGTAGCTGAATCTCATTCTAACTAGTAGGCTATGTCAATGTTTCCTAAACTTGCCTAATCATAAGAATCACTTGAGGCATTTATTGAAAAGAGATTCCCAGTCACCTTTCAGATTACTTGTAAGTAGATTGAGGGTGGGCCCAGGAACCTGAATTTTTAACAAGTGTCCTAAGGTGATTTTTATGATTAAACAAGTTTGAAAAACACTGAGACTATTTATATGAATGTATGTATGCATGTCAGGTTTATTTCTTATTTTATTTTTTTTAGGTTTATTTCTAAAGGCCAACAGCAGCAGTGTACACAGTGTTTTAGAGGAGCCAGGAAGTGGGAGTGAATAAAAAAGTGGCTATAGAATAAATCTGACAAGTTCGGTGACCAAAAGTAACCTCACAGAGTGATCTCATCATAAATTCTTAACTGCACAGGGCATGGTGAGTAGTCAGCCCCAGGCCTATAAAAGGTTTATCTTTGCCTTCAGCAATCCCTATCCATTCTTCTTGTGCATCTAGGATAATACACCTTTGAAATGCTAGAAGAAATCCTCTTTTCTAGGCCTCCTCAGAGGTGTAACCACCCTCCAGGGAGCCCATAATCTTGTTACCTATTAAGTAACCCAATCACAAACTTCCCTGCCTTGCTTTATCCCGCCTTAATGCAATCTTTCTTAAGTTCTATCCTTAACTCCAAATGTATAATAAACTGCAAAACTGTCATTTGCCAGAGCATTTGCGATCTTGCTTCCAGGCATGTTGTCAGTTTGGTTCAAATAAACTCGTATAAAATTTCTCTACAGGTTTAGACGATCTTATGTGAACATGGAGATAGAAAGAATAGTGAGGGCAGCTGCTGATGTTCGGGTGAGAGGAGATGAGGGCTCAAACTCAGGCCAAGAGAGCCAGGGAAGTGAAAGGAAATTTCACATGTCGGTTGGACTTGGTGACTAACTAGGTTTGTAAAGGAAGGGAAGAATCTGGGATGACTACCAGGTCTCTGGGTTGGGTGACTCGGGAGAGTGATGCTCCTGCCAAGACAATAAATGCAAGTGAAGGGTCTTGAATTCTGTATTTGGCAGATTGCTTGTCTCCATTTCATTTAGTTCTTTTTCTGGAGTTTTGTCCTGTTCTTTAATTTTAATGTGTCTTTGTCTCCTCATTTTGGCTGCCTCCCTGTGTTTCCTTCTATATATTAAATAAATCTGGTATGTCTCTCAGTTTTTCCAGAGTGGCCTTATCTAGTTGAGTTCAGTGGTGCTGTCTCTTTGGTCACCTGAGCTGGGTGATCCAAGCGTGTCTCTTGTGTGGGTTGTGTGTTCCCTCCTGTTGTAACTGAGCCTTGATTGCTGTTGGCATGTCAGTTCACAGGATTGACCCTCAGATTGACTGGCTGTGAAGACTGGCCATGACTACAGCTGATGAACTATTGTGTAGGGCTTGACCCCACAGAGAGGGATTCACTGTAGGAGGCTCTGGTGCCTGCCAAATATGCCCTTTTGGATGTGTTGTTTGTGGAGCTAATTGGCTAGTGCTCTGGTGTGGTCTGAAGCTCGGCACTGGCTGTGTTGGTTCTGAGGGCTTTTGGGAGGAGCTGTGGTGGAGGCCAAATTTAGCTGCTACCTGTGCTTGGCTTAGGGCCAACTGGTATGAGCTACAAAGGGATCTGTGGTGGGTAGCTGCCTCTGATGGACTTGGAGGCACCAGGGAAAGGCTATTCTGTGAACTGAGGCCAGCTGCCACAGGGTTGGGATTACTCAGCAAGAGGTACAGGGCATGCTGAGGCCAGCTGTTGCTTGTTTAGGATTTGTGGACCTTTGAGAGATTTTAGGAAAGTCTTCAGCATAGGCTGAGGCCAGATACCTGTGTGGAATAAGTGCTGAAAGAGGTTCAGGCAAGGCTTGTGAGTTGGGTAGAGCAGGGTCTCAGGGAATCACTAGGGTGGGGTTAGCGATGTTAGCTAGGTTGATGGAGACTCAGATTTGATGCTTGCCTTTGCCCGAAGGCTGGACAGGAAGAGAGCTCAACAAAGGAACAATGGTGCCTGTTAGCACTTCAGTCCAAGAGACAGCTGTCTCTTTAGCCTGCACCTGAAGCTAGGAAATTCAGTTTTTTCCTGAATGTTCCTGGTGTTTTTCAAGCTGTTGTCCCTTCGCTGGAGTTTAGAGCAAGTGTGGGTAAGTGAATGAGCCTGCGCTCAGACCCTTTAAGAGGATGCCTAGGTCTATAGCAGCTAGAACTCAGGTGGTTCTCAGGGGTGGTTATTCTATGATATAGTTGTAATTTTGATGTGATCATGGAAGGAGGCAAGCCCAGCATTTACCTACTTTGGCCATCTTGACTAGAAGTCCAAGAGGCTGATTTTGGATAGCCTTAACTTGAGGTACCAATGGACTGAGCTGTCCAGCTTGGTTCTGGGGCTTACAGTCACCCTTTTCTTGGGCAGGGTTCTAGTGACGATGGTGGTAGTAGTTCTCAGAGGCAGTAAAACATTTTGGCCATAAGCATATCATTCATTCAAACCTCCTGGTTCGGTCTAGGCCACTGGGTCTAGTTTTCTTTATAGTCTAAAACTTTCAAACTTATGTGGTCATCTTGTCTCCCCAACGTAAAGACAGATGAAAGAATTAAGGCAATAATTGGCTCAGTACATTTATTCATTCATTCATTTATTCATGCACGTGTAATGATTAATATGTACTAAGAGCAGAGAATAAATTAATGAAAAAGATAGACGTGGTTCTCAGCCTTCATAGAGCTTAGACGGATAGAGAAATCAGGTGACAAAATGAGAAAAAAATAAGTGAAATTTTGAACTACGAGAAATTCTATGAAAGAACCAAACTCTGTTCAGGAAGCACAACATTGTAAGTCATCGCTGTGTGTACCTCAAACTTACGTATGTTATATGTCAATACTATCTCATTAAAGCTGGAAAAAAATAGGAATAAAAGAAATAATTCTGACTTCCTCCAGTTCCATTTCAGGAATTACCCCAGGTTATGGATTAATCCAGGAAATGATATATCAGCCACCTGCCTGACGGTGGTAATGAGAGTTGTAAGGATGGCTAAATGATCAATAGGGAAAAATAACATATTAACATCCTCATTTTTACTGATGGGGAAACCAAAATTCAAATACGTTACATAACTTGCTCAGGATCACACAGCCAGGATTTGAGCCAGACTGGCTAGTCCAAGACTGTATGTTTATAACCACCAACTCTGTGGCAGCTGTGGGACTGAGGTAAGGCCACAGGCAGTTCATGTCCTCATTCAGATGCTCTCTTGAGAAGCAGGAACAGCAACTCTGAGGCCCAAGCTTCTCTCTCGGACAGAATCGGGGTGGAGTCTCAGGGCCCCTGGAGACAATTCTTACAATACCTGCAGCTCCAAAGATTCCATGGGTAATTACCATAGACAGTGATGAGGCAACCCTTCCACTGCTAATGACCTTGACATGGTTTTCAAGGGCACAGGTTCATGTTGACAAAACCAGGCCCCTTTATTGAAGAGGAAAGAGGTATACGTAGCCTGGGCCCCTTCGAGTCAGAACTTGCAGGAGCCAGGCTGCTTTTCCTCCCTGAGAGAGTGAGAACAGCCTGTCCTCCCAGTAACCCAGGCAGGTAGTAGAGAGCCTGAAGCCCTCCACACTCACCTCCCTCCTGAAATCCTTCCTGTACTCATTTTTTGACAGCTGTGTGAATTTTCTTCTCCTTCCAAAGCCTGATTCAGATACCAGGAGGTCAAGTTATGTTTACTTCTCTTGGGCATGTCATTTGCATATGTCACTAGAGTTAACTTGTCTCTGATCAAGCAGCTTCTAAAGGAACAGTGTTGAATCTGTAACTCGTTATCTTTTTCTTTGTTTTTTCTTCCTCATTTCACTGTAGACCCAGTGGCTGTTTCCAGACTGAGAGATGCAGATTTGCTGACAGAAAGTCAGACTGGTGTGAGGAGGGGTGAGAGTCATTTGCCAATTTTAGTTTGAAGACCACTGACTTAGATGCAAAGAAATTCTGACATATTTGCAGCTGCCATTCACTGAGGATTTTACTATATCAGGCACTGTGTTAAACTTAAGAGTTATCTCATTACATCTTTGCCACAACCCTAAGAGGTAGGCACTGTTGTCCCCATTTTACAGGTGAGGGGCTGAGGATTAGAGTTTCTATAATATCACTAAGACCACCCAGCTAATAACTGGTAGGGCTGAATTCAAATTCAGGTTGATCTGGCTTCAGAGTCCATCCTTAAAACCTGACCCAATGCTGTTCTTCTTGTCCCCATGTCACTGTGTCATCCATAGTTCTTTACTCCTGTCCCTTCCATGTAAGATGACTGTATATACCCCTCCTTCTAAATGTCACGTGACTGGTGGCGTCTCCTGTAGGAGAGAGGATACCTCCCGATCACCTTGACCAACTTTCAGTTTGGCCATGTGACTTGCTTTGGCCAGCAGATAGAATAGATGTGTCACATGCCACATCTGAGAAGAAGTCAAGAATCACTATGAGCTTCTGTCAGTTCTCTTGCTTTTTGCCTCTGCCACGAGAGTGCCACACTCCACACAGGCGCTGTTTCTTTAGCCCTGACCCCAGCATGAGAAGACATGTGCAACAGCATGTCTCAGTCCATTCAAGCTGCTATAACAAATACCATAAACTGAGTGGCTTTTAAACAACATCAATTTATTCTTATAATTTGGGAGACTGGGATGTCCAAGATCAAGGTGCTGGCAGATTTGGTGTCTGTTGAGAATTTCTTTCCAGTTCTCACTGTTTTCTCACACAGTGGAAGGGATGAGTAATCTTTCTGGAGCCTGTTTTATAAGGGCACTGATCCCATTTATGAGGGCTTCACCCTCATTCATGACCTACCTCCAAATATCATCTGGTCATTAGATTTCAATGTATGAATCTGGGGGCGGGGAGGGACACAAATATTTAATCCATAGCACAAGACCACAATTGCTGACCTGATGCCATCATCCTACAACATAAGCTAGAAATAAGTTTTTCATTGTTGCTCTAAGCTGCTGAGATTTTGGAGCTTTTATAACTGCACCTAAATCTAACTAATACATCCAAGGATACTCTAAAGCACATTGATCATGTAGATAATAATAATAGGGTAGATTATAACAATTATGTAGATAGTAATTATCATCTTAGGTATACTAGATTTGATTCTCATCTGTGTCACCTTAGATGGGTGGACATCTTTGACAACCTCGCACAGGTTGATAACACCTGTAAGGGATCAATTTAAGTAATTAGTTATAAAAACACTTAGTAAACCATATGATTTCCTATTAATATTCATTACCTTGGTGGTATGGAATTTCATTCCATTACTTTATAAAGTCCATAAAGACAAGACTGTTTTGCTCAAAAATATGTGTATCTGTCACATAGTAGATGCTCAATAATTATTGAATGAATAAATGATGTTAAAAGGAGTTATGCAATGAGAAAGTGATCTGAGAAGATAAAATTTTGATCTGTTAAGGGAGAGTAGCTTATTTATTGCAGGACTTCTTAGAGCCCTCTGCAAGTTAAAGTGAATTGGGCATCTCCAGGGGAAGACAGGGCTAGTAGGCAGCATTTCACACAAGTGTTTGACCTTGGAACACTGCTCTTCCCAGGAACATCTCATAGGATGCAATGCTTTGTTTCCCATGCTATTTCATGGAGTTGATCTCAGATCGGGTGACTGTCTATAGGTTGACTAGAATTGGTATTGGACCTATAAGTGGCTGGTTGCATTTCTGATCATTTCTATCCAAGAAGGGCTTTTATACTGGCAGGAATATCACATTACTAATTTGTACTTCGATTTCTCAGTCTGTACAAGGGGAATGTCTTCTATTCCAAATGAGATAGAGCAGAACATTGAGCTACTTAAGGACAGGGTCTGTGTCCCCAGAACTTGGTTCATGAGCTGTCATGTGATAGAATTCAACACATTTCTGTTGATTGAGTGAATAAATTGACAGCACCAATCAAAAATGAGCAGTAGGTCCCAGAGGGAGCTGGCCTTCCATAGTGAAAAGCCAGCCAGAGGTAGTAACTTCCTCCAACAAACCAGCCAATTTTTACTTAGGTTTACCATGAGCAAGAGTTCATTATTTAGGAGAATAGTGAGTCTGTACAGTAAAAAAATCACAAGGGGTGGAGCAGATGCTTACCTGTGTGTCACCTTAATCCATTCCCAACCTTCTTTCCCACTAATGAGCCCTGATTTTGTTCACCCTCCTCTGAAGCTGTGTCTTTCAGAGGAAGAGAAAGAATTAGTATCTGCCATCAACAGAATCTCATTCTCTTTGCCTATAACATATGAGGGAAAATCTGCTTGGATGACTGAGAAAGGTTTTTTAATCTTAAAAAAAGAGACATCATAAAGAGAATGTTTTCCATTCTTCACATTTCCCTTTGCTGACATTGCTGTGTCCACATGTGATCCCTGAGATGGTGGTCGCCATCTTGTAACCATATGTGGAATTATCACGAACAGGGAGGACAGAGTGGGCCTATGAAACATGCAGTTTCCTTGAAGTGTTCCTTGGGGTTTTGAATTAAGCAGTCCTAGGGTCTCTGTACTCCAAGTCTTCTTATTTTGTGAGATAACGAATGTCTTTATTAGTTAGTTGCATTGGCTATTACTTGTAGTTGAAAGTAACAGATACAAAATGATGCAAAAGTGGACAACAGTGGAATTCATCTATCCTCAAAGATCTCACAACTCAGTTACAACACCAGGCACAGTGGAGTGACATGCGCCTTAATACAGGTATAAACCAGGTGCTTCGGGAGGGCCCAGGGGAGTGGACTTGGTTTGCAGTGGAGGGTCCAGGAAGGCTTGAGAGAGGAGGTGGCTTTGGGTGGAGTTTTAAATCAGATGGGCTTTGCAATCTGGGTGGAGGAAATGGTCGTTTAAAGGCAGGGAAATCCAAGAGAGCGTTGTTTGATTAAGGTTTATTTGGTTTGGCACGACTGGGCTGTAAAGGGGGCACTTAAGATGGTGAGAACGAGGCAGGAGGAAGTAGGCAGGTCCCAAAGGACCTTGTGAAGGACACACAAAGAGACATTGCAGCAGAAGTATGGGCACATGAGGACTTGGGACCGGGGAACCTGACTTGCAAACATTCACACCGTGAACGATGTTTATCAAATACCTGTTGTGTGCGAGGGCCTGAACTGGGAGCTGGGGCTGCATTGCTGAGTGCTGGACTGTAAGTTCCTGAGGCCCTGATAATGTCGTGGTCACTACTGAGTCTCCAGTGGCTTGACTGGCACTCGGGAGACACATATATAGTATTGACCAAATGAACTAGAAAAACAGCATCAGTACTTGTGAGGATTTTGCTGACCGGACTGGGAGTGGGTATGTGGGTGGTGGTGGAATAGGAATTTAAAAAAAAAATGAAACGAGTTGTTGAACACCATTTTGATGAGTATAATTACATGAACATGTTTGCATGCTGTGGAAAACATTTTATGGGGACCTAGTAAGGCCAAGAAAGTCCATGCTGAGGAAAGAGCCAGTATGCATTTTTTTTTAGCTTCAATTTCTCTGGGTCTCAGTTTTCTTATTTGCAGGCTGAGAATGATAATTCTTATTTCCAAGGGTTGTGGAGGGCTTGGGGAAAATATTTAAAGTTTCTAGCACATAGTACACTCAATATATTATAATGCAATTCAGATAAATCCTCAAGAAAAGTCCCGTATGTGGGCTGTGTCTTGGAATTCTCTGGCATGTCAATTTGCCTAGACCCAAGTTTATAGCCATGGCTTTCAAGTAACGCAGTTGGTTCCTTGCAACTAATTTCCTGACAGTGCTGGGAAAGTAAGGTATTACTACATTTCATAACGAAAAAAAAGAGAAAAAAACGTTTGTGAATTTGATTGATATCAGAATCATTCCCTCCTTAGCCCTTGGCAAAAAATGAGCCAGCAACTAAATGTTTATGTCTCACACAGTGGAGAAGTGGATTAATGGATTAAAAACTACCATTTAAGAAGGATAAAGAAAACTCAGTTTCAGAGGAGCAAATGCAGAGGTGGGTGGGGAAGGGCTTGTGGCTGCTGCTGTTGCTTCTTTTTCCATCAAAGTCACTGGTTGGTTTTCATTGAACCCAGAATTTTGCAGGCTCCCCCAAGGGCAAAGCTGGGAGGCTGCAGTGATGAAGCTCTCTTATACCAAGACCTTTCAGTACATTGTCTCTACTAGACTGAGCCCAAGGCTTCCCTATGTTCGGAATCCCGCCGATCCATAAAGACTTTCAATGAAATGAGTGTCCCAGGTATAACCAGAGCGCTCCTTAATGGGTCAGTGTCCAGAAAACACTGGCTCGGAGGTCCCTGTGCCAAGCCCTTGCTACCGTGAAGGCTGACGGCTAATTAAGTTGAAAGGAGGAAACAGCTAACCTGTTTTTAATGTCATGTGCCACTGTGCTGGGTGCTTTTGATGCCACATACTTTGTAATCTGCACAGCAACCCTTCAGTATAGAGAGGGTCCCCATGTACAGGTGAGAAAACCGAGGCTCAGAGAGGGTAACCAAATTAAGGTGATAAATCTAGAAAGTAACAAAGTGGGAGGTTGACTTGTCTTTGTTTTGTTGTTCTAGAAATCTGAGTGAAGAGAAGAATTGTGGGCATTTCCCCCACGATTTAATTTGCAAGCACGTCTGAACTACACAGACTTGTGTTATATTCTGTGTGCTCCACGTGGATGCTGTTGCCTGTGTCTGTGCTGCCTGCAGCTCCATCCCTAAGATCCTGCCCTGTGCCTAGCACGTAGGACGGTCTCAGTTGAATGTGTTGACTAATGAATGCACGAACGTGTTAGCTTTCGATTTTAAGAGGTCACTTATTCAAAATAATAATAATAATAAAAATAAATAATAAAAGCTATTCAGAAAAGAGGCCTGTAGAAAGAGAGGCATGGAAGATTACAGGGACCTCGGGTGGCATCTGGCGCAAATCCTGATCCATCGCATGAGTCTTCCGATGACTCATTCTGGGCCTTCATTTCACGGGACGGGAAGTGACAGGTGTTCCAGACATTTGGGCCAATAGTAATCATGAAGATTTGATGGAAAGTATGGGGCTCAGCTGTAATAAGTTTCTCCCACAAATCAATTGGTTGATCTGGTAGTGAAGGCACTGAGTCACGGAGGAAGGGTGGAATAAGCAGACATCTCCCAGGGCTGAACGGGAGGGAGCCATCAGGCCACGGGCTCGTCTGACCTGTCTGGCAGGTGAATGGTAGCCAGGGCTCTGGCTCACTGAGGGCTCTCACTGGGTCCCCTTGGCCCAAGGACTCCAGAATCGGAGACTATGTGAAAATCAAGGGCCCACACCATCCAAATAAAAATCTATCGTTGCTCACTCAACCGCTTGACTATCGATAAGGGGAAGTGTCGGAAGAGCTGACAGGGGCCTTTTTACAATACCGAACTTACTTAATTGTTATTATTAGTAACGGCAGCAGCTGTCATCTACTGAGTACCTACAATGTGAGGACAATAATAGCATCTATCTCATTGAAAACATGTAAATTGCCTAGTGCAGCCAGACCTGCTCTAACACGACATATGTGCTCCTAAAAACTGACTGTGCTATAAAAAGCACACATTAAAAACCACAGGGCTTATGGGAAAAAAAATGGGGTTAGGGGAAAAACACTCAAAAACTTCATCTTTTTAGATAAGGACCTAATAAAATGGTAGCAGAGTTTTATACATTATACTATAATATATACGGCACTTTCTCTTAAGAGAGACCTAAAGTGTACTTGTGTGAGTGAGTGTCAGAAGGGCGGGAGCTTGTGAGTTACTGTGAAGTAGTGATAGGAGGGTTATTTGAAATTCGATGCCAAGTGGTCACACCAGATGTGCCTGGGCGTGGCTCATCACACACACCCTGTGTTTCCAAAGGGAAGTAGCTTGTCGATGTCTGACATGTGTTGTGTGTACTCTCAGGCAGCTTGGTTCGGCTGAGTGCATCTAGTGTCTCTCGAAATCTCACATTAAGCAAACACGAAATTCGCATGATGCTCAAATTATTTCCTAATATGTCAATTGTGCTGGAACTAATTCCTGTTTCCCAAATAATCATTATAGCAGAACTGACTATTCAGGATTGATGGTAAATGCACAATATATGGTAGTTGTAATTGTTATGGGGAGTATCCTTCATCGCTGCGTTAAACCCGGTAAAGTAATTATAAATAATTCCATTTTACAGTTGAGTAAAACTGAGACTCAGAGAGGTTCAATTACCTGCTCACGGGTACAGAGCTAAGAAGAGGCAGAAGCTCTGTCTATACCTCTATGAATTTCACCCCGGGATAAGTCTCCACTTACACCCCAATATGGGGCAGTGTGTTAGTGGCAGAGAAAGTCACAGGATGAGTGTTTGCTTCGAGATTATTATCTTTGTCAGTGCAAGGTATCATTGCACAGAATGCATAGCACATGATTTTTAAAGACTAGACAGGTTTCTGAGACTTTTGTAGTCTGTGCTGCTGCCACAAGGAATATATTTATTCTCCTTTGCTCTTAGGAATAATAACGTAGAAGATGTTAAAAAGCTCTGTGATGTCCCATGCTGCTTCCTGATGTGGAGAAAATCCCTCTGCATTTAGCCAAGAGATTTAGGCTCATTAAAATATCTTCTAGTGGTCTTATCTCATCACAGTCCATTTTCCACCAGCTTTTTATAATAAAAGACTTCTGATTTATTCAAAATCAGAGAGGTTAATAGCATAAAGAACCTGCATGAACCCATCACCACCATGAACTTCACCATGAACTCATGACCAATCCTATTTTGTGAAGACGACCATTCACTCTGACCTTGCATCTTCCTCTCCTCAACTGTTTTTAAGCAAACCCTAGACATCATACCAGTTCACCATGTATTTCAGTATGGATCAGTAAAAAATAAATACTCTTTTTGAAAACAGACTTGCAAGATCATTATCATGCCAAAATAAATGAACAATATTTCCTTAAAAGCATGAAATACCCAGCCAGTGTCTAACTTACCTCAATTTCTTTTATTCGAATTAAGATTCAATATGGATATGTCTTTAAGTCTCTTAATTTTACAGGTTTCTCCTTCATCTCTCCTTTTTTTTTTCTGTGAATTTTGTTGTTGAAGAAACCAGATTGCTTGTTTGTCAAGTTTCTTAAATTGTGAATTATTTTTATTGCATCCCAGTAACGTCATTTAACACGTTACTCTGCCTCCTGTTTTTCCTACAAATTAGAAGTAGGATGATCTGATTTGGTCTTGACTCTGTTAAGCATATTTTTATTGTATTAAAATATAAATACATAAAATTTACCATTTTAGTCATTCTAAATGTACAGTTTAGTGGCTTTAAGTATACCTGCAATGTTGTACAATCATCACCACTATCCGTTTCTAGAATTTGTTCATCATCCCAAACAGATATGGCAGTGGGTGACACGTGGATCCTTTGAGAAGTGCAGATGAAATCTGGTTACCCTCCTCTGTAGTTCAGAAAAAATTTTGAAATAGTTATTAAAATGTAAAAGTCAAAAGAAATCTCTAGATTTTTCCCAATTCTTCTGAAAAATAAATCAGAATATTTAGATAATCAAGGTGCCCATTTCATTGGGGGGAATAGTGGGAATTAAGTAGCAGCTGCTCCTTGAGACAAGCCTTGTTTTGGTTGTCTATAGTTGAGTTACAAATTACACCCACGCTTAGCAGCATAAAGCGACCATTTCATTAGGCTCACAGATTTTGTGGGGCAGAAATTTGATTAGGACACTATTCAAACGAGGTGGCTCATCATTGCTCCATGATGCCTGGAGCCTGAGCCAGGAAGACCTTCTGCTGGTAACTCCAACAGCTGGGGGCTGACAGAGCTGGGGCTGGGGGTCCACCTCCAAACATGACTTCTTCGCTCCTGTGTCTGGCCTTTGGGCTGGGATGACTCGAAGGTGGGGATCGGCTGGGAGACAGGTGACCCAGCATATCTAGGCCATCTCTCCAAGTGGCTTGGCTTCCCATCTCACAGCACAACAGCTGGCTTCTGAGAAGGAGTGTTCTGGGAAGGAAAATTCCTCCCATCGTGTAGCTTCTGAAGACATGCAGCATTACTGCTACTGCATCGATGGAAAGAATCAAAGAATTTGAGGCCTTTCCCCCCAAAGTCTCCAAAGAGTGAGTGCTATTTTTTTCTTTTAACCTGATCCTCAGATGCAGATGATTGAGTTAAACTCCTTAGTTAATTGCACACTGTCATCCTAACATTATTGGTCCCTGCAAAGCCCCATATACAGCATTCTAGTGTATTTGACATTTATCTTTCTGTTTGTAGAAATTCTGGTATGATATGTGATGCTTTGTATGTGCAGAGTTTAATTTATACGAATGGTGTGATTGTGGAAATCTCATTCGGTATCTTACTCTTTGGACTCTGCCTGGGGTATTAAGATCCATCGTGTTTGTGTGTGTGTTGTGTGTGCGGGTGTGCGTGTGTGCATGTGTGTTGTAGCTTCTAACTGCTGCCGGCGCTTGGTCCACTGTGTATTCCTATCTCCTGCTCCAATGATGTCCACATGGAAGCTTCCATTATCTGCTGCTGCTGCATGAGCAAAGCAACCCATGTTCCCCTGGTGGCCTGCGGGAGGAATTCTTCTGGGAAACATACCGGAGTGGGAAGGCTGGGTCACGTGACTGCCTATGCATCTGATTTCAGTCTCCGGAACAGCTACGACACTTCACTCCCTCCAGTGGGGGGTATGGACGTTCCAAAATCCCAAGTTCCCCCAGCTCTTGGTGTTACTCAGCTCTATTGACATCTCACTTGATTTTAGTCATTATTATTATTATTATTTTGATTACTAAGGAGTTGGAACACCTCTTCACATGCCTCATGGCCTTCTGCACATCCTCTCGAGTAAGTTAGCTTTCATACCCTCTGTCCATCTTTCCACAGTGGTTCCTGTCTTTTTCCTGGTGTTTCACGGGGACAAGTGCCCTTTGGTTTGTACAGGTCTCCATCCAGCCACATTACACACTGAGGTCATTTGCTGTCCCAGGGGGCAGGTGAGGCTGTGTCACCTGACAGAGAAGTTCTGTGGGCAGGAAGCCCAGGTTCCAGCGAGGACCACCCACCTGAGGCTTGGAGGACAAGGTCATTAAGGTAGACTTGCTAGAAAAAATGTGGTAGTTTCTTGTGGCAGCTGTAACGAATTAGGTCTTCTTCGGGGCTTACGATGACAAAAATTTGTTCCCTCGCAGTTCTGACTGCCAGACGCTGGAAATCAGTTGCACTGAGCTGAAGTCAAGGGGCCGTCAGGGCCGTGCTCCTTCTGGAGGCTCCACGGCCAGATCCTCTTTTTCCTCTTATAGCTTCTGGTGGCTGACTGCATTTCCTTCTTTCTTTCCTTCTTTCCTTCTTTCCTTCTTTCCTTCTTTCCTTCTTTCTTTCTTTCTTTCTTTCTTTCTTTCTTTCTTTCTTTCTTTCTTTCTTTCTTTCTTTCTTTCTTTCTTTCTTTCTTTCTTTCTTTCCTTTCTTTCCTTTCATTCCTTTCATTCCTTTCTTTTTCCTTTCTTTCCTTTCTTTCCTTTCATTCCTTTCTTTTTCCTTTCTTTCCTTTCTTTCCTTTCTTTCCTTTCTTTTTCCTTTCTTTCCTTTCTTTTTCCTTTCTTTCCTTTCTTTCTTTCTTTCTTTCTTTTTCTTTCTTTCTTTCTTTCTTTCTTTCTTTCTTTCTTTCTTTCTTTCTTTCTTTCTTTCTTCCTTCCTTCCTTCCTTCCTTCCTTCCTTCCTTCCTTCCTTCCTTCCTTCCTTCCTTCCTTCCTTCCTTTCTTCTTTCTTTTTCCTGACTTGTGGCCATATCACTTCAATCTCTGTCTCTCTGGTCACATGGCCTTTTTTTCTCTGTCTGTTCTCCCTTTGCCCCTTTCTCTTTGGTGTGGCTGCTTTTGACTGACATGTGACACTGTGACACTGTGACTTCTGAGTCGGGGTCTTAGAGAACATGCAGCCTCTGCCTCCTTTGCTGTAACATTTGTTCATGGAGCTCTGAGGAGCAGATAAGAAGGCCAATGACTGTGAGAATGTCATTTCAGAGAGGCCACTTGTGATGATAGTTAGGGCCCTCATGGATAACCTAGGATAATCTCCTCATCCTGAGATCCTTAATTTAATTACACATGCAGATGACAGTCTACAAGGTGACACTCACAGCTTCCAGGGGTTAGAAACAGATAGCTGTGGGGGACCCCTTCAGTTCCCTTATATGCTTAATTTGAGTCAGGAATAGATGTTAGAGTAGGGGAAAGACATTCCAGTGAAGGAGACAGAGGCATAAGGAAATGTAATATAATTGGGGGAATTGCAAGGAGTTTGGGATGGCTGGTGCCTGGGGCCTGAGTAGGACAGAAGAGAGGTTGAATCTGGTTGCAGGGGAAAGATGATACTGGAGGATCTTAGCAGATCACCTGAGCAGATAGAAGTAGAAGAGCAGGTGTTCACAAAGGCTGACTAAAGTGGGCTTAGAAAGGGTGACGCTGCTTTTGATGGCTTTTATAGTCCTGCATCAACAGAAAAATGTTCATTCCCATTCTCATTGTTGTGAGCACGAAAACCACCCAATGCCTCCTTGAGACAAATTAAAGAATTTGTAAAGATAGGGTTGAGAGCATTTAAAGGGCTTATAATCTCCATCTTTAAGGCAATGGTTGAAGAGAACTAAATTTTTAAAGATTGACCTCTTGGGAATTTTAGAGTTTCTCTAAGGATTTAGTATTGGTCAGATAAACAATAACATTTTTAAACATTTTTTTGAGCATCTATTATGTGCTAAGCACTGTCCTTGGGGATAGAGACATACCAGTGAGTGAGACAAAGTCCCAGTGTTCCTGGGTCATGTCCAGGGATGATCAGGGCTGTGGAGAAGATGAAATGGAACGACCAGGATAGGAAACGTTGGGGAGGGG